>OY757192.1:20879452-21084452 GCA_963583895.1 Melanophora roralis | reverse complement strand
ACAAAGTTGTTAAACGATTTTGGGTTATTTTTTAAATTAGTCCCCATTTTACGTATATAATTGGTGTAGTAATGTTTGTTTAGCACATTGTATTTAGTACGAATTGTTATATATTTACTATAATTAACTTGTCTGCCAGACTTTTTAAAAATTTTATACAATTTATTTTTCCTGTTTTTAACTGAGGACAAATGTTTAGTGTTCCAAGGAGGTCCGCAAGGTGTATAGAATAATTTTTTTTGGAATACTTGTGTTTATCAGGGCATAGATTTGGTATAAAAACGATTTATTGCTTCATCTACTGAAATACTGAACGGCGAAAGTAGCTCATTCCAGTCAACGTTGCTCAGGAGGGTATTAAGTTGTCGATAATTAGCTTTTTTAAAACACAGAGAGTTGTAATCAGCAGCATTTGGTGGGGAAATAGGTTTAAAAGAAATTGGTAGGTTTACTTCAATTGTAGGATGATATCGATCTTACGGCATTGTAATAGGTTCGCAACGCCTTACAACAATGTCCTCATATTCATTTGCAAATACTAAATCCAACATCTTGCCATAATTATTTAATATACCATTGAATTGATAAAGCGGTACTTCTAAAAGAGAGTTGAGAAACTCTGTGTAGACAATATTATTTAGAGACGTGATTGGTACTAAAAATCCATCATCAGGTGAAAAATTCCATTTAATAGAAGGCAAGTTAAAGTCACCAGCAGAAACAATCAAATCATTCATTTTAGCATTAGACGATATATACTTAATAGCTTTAGCATGTTCGACGTAAACTAAAAGAGGTGATGCCGGAGGAATAAAGGAGCATGTAATATAAATATTTCTATGACCAACTTTTATTTTTACGCCAATAATTTCAATATTGGAAGATGAGTCAATGGTTAAGGCTTCAAACGGAAAAATATTCGAAACAGGAATGATGACGCCTCCTGATTTTTTATTATTTTTTCGATCTCGTCTAAATACTTGGAAATAATCACAAACTATTTCAGAGTTCAAGACATTTTCAGTAAGCCAAGTTTCAGTAAAAATTATTATCTGATGATTTATGTTAAAACTATTAACGAAAAGAGATGATAATTTGGTATTAAATCTTCTGACGTTTTGGCAGACTAAGAAAATATAGTCCCCAGTATTAGCACTTAGTTTTTTGGGATATTTGTGTTAACTAAAGGAAGGCGAGCAGCTAGATTACGATATCCTCTAGAGGTATATTCACGCACAAATGTATTTACGGGCCAGAAAGTAGGATCCACAATTTTATCAAAATATTGATCCGGAACTAAAACTTTGAAAGATGCTATCTCACGTGGTACGGAGTAATTAAATTTAAAGGTTAAAATATCAATTTTTATCCAATTTTGGATTTAATGAAAAATTCAACATCGCCTCCAGACGTTTCAAAAGCTAAACGTGTTACAAATACAGCTTTTTTAGGAGCAATAGCCCTCAGCGGGTTATGTGTTGTTTGGTTGTTTATTAAAGGTGACACAGGTTTAAAAATACCCTCAGTCGTAGACAAACTTACAGCTGGTTGATTCTCTAAAGAGGAATCGTACAGGTCTGAGACCGGTGTAACGTTAACGTTTATATTAGATGTTAAGGGACCCGTGTTTAAAAGAGTAATGTTTTCATCTACATTTTTTGCATTATTACCAGGCTGTCTAACTTCTTGATGTTCCGTGTCAGCAATGGAATTAGCAGAATTTGCAGTTTGTTTCTCTTTATAAGTATTCCGAGCAGACTTACAACGTTTGGGAGACGACGAAGGTGATTTTGTATTATTTAACGATTTTTTATAATCTTCAAACAAAGCTCCATAGTCAGCAATTTGCTTAGAAAGCTTTAAAGATTGATCCTGAATTTCAGTGAAGTTTTTCTTAGTCCCTTCGAAAAAACGTTAAAAAATTAACCCAATTTTTTTGCAATCATTGCAGCACCATTGTAAACCATTATTGTTAGTAAGTGCCTGGGCTACAATCATTGAAAGGCCACTGCATGTAACATGACAAAGGCCATGACATAGCCAGCAACATATCATATTTTCATAGTTTGAGTCGAGTTTACAGTTTTAACTAAACAAGCCATTTTATCTCAGTTGCGTTACTGGTAAAAGCACAGAAAAATAGTTTATTTAAAAATAACGGACTTTAACAGACTAGGTTTACAAACTTAAAAGCAGTGCTTATACAACTATTTTTATAACAAACTTGGCAGCACTATTTGTTTTATTATTGTTCCTGTTGTTGTTTTTATTTTAATTATTTGATATTTATAGTTTGTTTTGTTTATATTATTTTCTTACTTATTCGCGCAAAAAAAATAATATTTTAGTTTAAGTTGAAATTAAGACAAAAACTGGCTACAAACATAAACAACTTCAATTAACGCTGAATATGCAAAAACAAAGTATCCAGTTTATTAACTTTACAATACGGCAAACAGTCTTTTTACAAACGAAAACTCAATATAAATTACAGCGGCCAAGAAACACGTCACAATCACAATCAATCACAATAATAATAATAATAATAATAATAATAATAATAATAATAATAATAATAATAATAATAATAATAATAATAATAATAATAATAATAATAATAATAATAATAATAATAATAATAATAATAATAATAATAATAATAATAATAATACTAATAATTTTTTTTTTTTTTTTTTTTTTTTTTTTTTTTTTTGGCGGTGAGGAATTAGGAAATGCCTACTGCATTCGAACACTGGCGTCCCGAGTGTGATATGTCGCCCGGACTAAAACCCATCTCCTCTCTTCGGACCTTACCTACCCTGGAACTGCGGTAGCATTACTTCAAGGTAGGGTCCCCTATGTCGCTTCCCGACATTTGTTCGTAGCCTGCGTCCAGGCCTCGCCCTTTCGTTGGCCGTCACGACTCGAGGATGGCGGGATCGTCAAACCCGTGGCTTCTGCCGTGAGCCCCTCTGCCAGTTATGTGTCTTCGTGGTTCCTCAAGGAGAGGTGTTCGCCACATCCAAGTCAGACTTTTTCAGTCTGAGGATTCTTTCCGCGAACTGGGCGATAAGGTTCCAGCTCGCCTCGCTCTGTCGCATAGTCCGTGTGATTGTGTCGGGCGCAAAATCGCCCACTTGTTGTATCAGTTCAATTCGGAGTGCCTGCCATCTAGCACATTCGAAGAAAGTATGTTCCACGTCGTCTATTCGTGCATCGCCGTATATACAGTCAGCATCTGCGCACTTCCCCATTCTGTACAAATATTGACGGAAGTAGCCATGTCCCGTCAGTAGTTGTGTTAAGTAGTAGTTAACATCTCCATGTCTCCGTTCCAGCCAAACGCCTACTTGTGGTATCAACTTTGCCGTCCACCTGCCCGTGGTTTCATTTTCCCATCGCTCCTGCCAGGCCGCGATGGTTTGTCGCGTGGTTGCTGCCTCCTCGTCCGCGCTGAAACCATTTCGCTGTCTCAGGTCATAGAGCCTCTTTCTCTGCCTGGCCAGTAGGTCGATCGGGACCAAACCGGCGATTACTAGCGCCGCTGCAGCCGAAACCGTGCGGTATGAGCTCGTAATCCTAAGTGCCATCGTTCTTTGTACCGCCACCATGGAGCGTTTTCGGGTATTAGTACTTAGCGTATCCGCCCACACTTCGCAGCCATATAGTAGGATTGAGTGGCCTACTTCCATCAATAGCTTGCGTTTACTCGGCATCAAGCCATTGACGTTTGCCATCAGTCTGCTTAGCGAGTTTATTACCCCGGCAGCCTTTTCCGTCGCATATCTCGTCTGAGCGCAAAATGTCAACTTAGAATCCAGCTTGATGCCAAGATACTTGATGGCCTCCTTCGTGGTGATAATTTTGTCACACACTTGCATCTCCATCTGCAAGGGTATGTGGCGTCTTGTGACAAGTAGCAGCTCTGTCTTTTCCGTCGCCAATTGGAGCCCTCGATCCGTTAGCCAAGCTCTAGTTCGGATCATTACCTGTGTCAACTTGCGTTGTGCCTCCGTCGTATCCCGGGCAGTAATAACAGCCGCTAAATCATCAGCAAACCCCACTAGAAAGGTATCATCGGGCATTTCCAGGCGAAGTATTCCATCGTACGTGGCGTTCCAGAGATCTGGTCCGAGTATAGATCCCTGAGCTACCCCGGCTGTAACCCGCCTCACTTTCGTACCGGCGTTCGTATCATAGTGGAGCGTTCGGTCCCGTAGGTAGCTCCTTACCATTATTCCCAAGTACTCTGGAATCTGAAAAATGTTCTCCGATGCCGCTAGTATGTCCGTCCATCTCAAGCTGTTGAATGCATTCTTGACGTCGAGTGTTGCCAACAATACTACTGGTCTCGAGTAGTGATTCCCACTTTGTGTAGTTCGCGCCATGGAAACTACCTCCTGGACAGCTTCGATAGTCGACCTCTGTCTTCTAAAGCCGTACTGTCTTCGGCTTAATCCACCAGCTACAAGAATTGCCGACGATAGCCGAGGTTTTAGCAGTCTTTCCAGGAGTTTTCCCGCGGTGTCCAGCATACAGAGTGGTCGATACGAGCTGGGCGTTTCCGCCCCGCCTTTCCCTTTGTTTATTAAGACAAGTCGCTGTCTTTTCCAAACATCAGGGAACACGCCTTCCCTAAGGCACGCGTTGTACATATCAAGCAGGATCTGGGGCCTGTTTGAAACAAGGATCTTCAGTACTTCGGCTGGGACCTTATCTGGGCCTGGCGCCTTGTGGTTTTTGAGGCCAATTGCCGCTTCCTTAAGTTCGTCCTGTGTAAAAGGGATGATTTCTGATGCCTGGGTTACAGGATCGTCTGTCCTATCAGGGTGCGATGGAAACAATGTAGTCACGATGTGCTCCATTGTGCTTTCGTCCATGTTTGTTGCCGCTGTTTTCGCTCCAAGCTTCTTCATGACAAGCTTGTATCCCAGTCCCCATGGGTCGTTATTTACGTCCAGGCATAGTTGTTCCCACTTTTGTTTCTTACTTCGAGTTATGGCAAGTTTTAGGGCCCTTTTTGCTTGTTTGTACGCCTCGTGTTCGGGGGAAGAATAGCCTCTGCGCCGCGTTCTGGTGAGACGGCGTCTACAGCGTATGCAAGTTTGCCTGAGTTGCGCAATTTCTTCGTTCCACCAGTATACAGCTTTTTTCTGTCGGTGTCCCAGTTTTGGCATAGCCATCTCGCAGGCCCCGACAATGGCGGACATTGTGTGGTCCACAGTCTCTCTGGCGTTTGCGGTCGGTCCCAAACCAGACATTCTTCTGCTGAACTCCGAAATAAGTTCAGTTTGCCTGAGCCGATTAACGTTCCATCTCATGTTTTGGCTTCTGCTGCTAGTGTCCTGGTTGACAGGTCTTTGCATTTCCAATACAAATGATATATACTGGTGGTCACTTGCAGTGTAGTCTTCTAATACCTCCCAGGAGTGCACTCTACATGCAACTGAATCTTTTGCCATCGTTATATCGGGTGTTGTAGCTTCACATCCCTGTCGCCTAAAGGTCGTTGTTGTTCTTGTATTCATAATAACAAGCCCCAGTCGCGAGACCATTTCCATGACTCTACGGCCTCTGGAGTCGGCCCTTCGCATACCCCATTCTGGTGCGCGGGAGTTAAAATCGCCGGCTATAATACAGTCCCCTTCGGCCTCTCGGACCTTATCCTCGATGGCGTCCAACTTATTTTGAAACGTCTGTATATCGTCGCTTGGGGTAAGGTAACAACTCATTATCATGGTGTTTTCGATGTGGACGTAGACGAAACAATTTCCACTGCCGCTGGTCGAGGTCTGGATCTTACTATTGCGAGGTACCCAGATTGCTGCTGTCTTTGTTGCGTCTTCAAACCAAATTCCATTTTTCTTCCTAGTGTATTGTTCACTTATTATTACCATAATATAATAATAATAATAATAATAATAATAATAATAATAATAATAATAATAATAATACTAATAATAATAATAATAATAATAATAATAATAATAATAATAATAATAATAATAATAATAATAATAATAATAATAATAATAATAATAATAATAATACTAATAATAATAATAATAATAATAATAATAATAATAATAATAATAATAATAATAATAATAATAATAATAATAATAATAATAATAATAATAATAATAATAATAATACTAATAATAATAAAAATAATAATAATAATAATAATAATAATAATAATAATAATAATAATAATAATAATAATAATAATAATAATAATTATAATAATAATAATAATAATAATAATAGTAATAAAAATAATAATTATAATAATTACAAGTAAGAGCGCTATATCGGCTGAAGAGGTTTTAACCCTAATTTTTTAATTGTGTATGGCAACCCCTTTAAGGGGAGGATATAAGGGTTAAGCTCTAATAAAATGTTTGGGAGAGAAAACTAATGGGGGTCGGTCGTACACTTTCTTTCTTTAAGCCGAATCTGTGGAAGTTATGGGCGTTTTTACATAATTTTTGCAAACTTTTTATGGCAACCCCCTTTAGGTGATGATTTTTATATTGAAACCACCTAAGGGGGTTGGAGATAGGGGGTAAGCATTTTCTACGAATATGTTAAAGGGGAAAACTTTAGGGGGTCTATAATAAATTTTATTTCACTAAGGGTGACTCCGGGGAAGCTGTAGGGGTTTTTACCCTAGCATTTTCAAATTTTGTACTGAAACCCTGTTAGGCGCTTTAGATAGGGGGTAAATATGTTCCACAAAAATGTTTCGGAGAAAAAATTAATTGGGGCCCATCTTATATTTTACCTTTATAGGAGCGTCCTGGAAGCTGTGAGAGTGATTTAAACAAATTAATAAAAAAAAATTTAATTTGTATAGCAGCCCTGTAAGTCGGAGGCGGAGATAGGGTGTATGCATGTTCCACAAAAATGTTCGTAAGAAAAACAAGTAAGAGCGCTGCATTCGGATGTGCCGGATCTTATTTACCCTTTACATTGGCCTTCGAAAACCACGAACTTATATATTAATTTGATTTTTTTATTTAAAAATATATTTTTAAAAAGGAGTCGGTGTCATATTTTAACACTCTCAGGGTGGCTACGGGGAAGTCGTAGGGCTTTTTACCCTAATTTTTCAAATTTTGTATGCCGACCCCCTTAGGGGGTGGTGATAGGGAATAAGTATGTTGTGGGAAAAGGTTTGGGAGGGGAAACTAATAGGGGTCGAACGAGAACTTCATTTCTTTAAGGCCGACTCTAGGGAAGTTATGGGCACTTTAACATAATTTTTTTTTTAATTTTGTATGGCAGCCCCCTTAGCTGATGGAGATAAGGGGTAAGTATGTTCTAGGAATATGTTTAGAAGGGAAAACTTATTGGGCTCTTTTATACGGGCAATTTAAGGGAAGTTCTAGAGGTTTTTACCCTAATTTTTTTTTTATATGAAAGCCCTGCTAGCGCCTGTTGATAGGGGTAAGTATGTTGCACACAAATTTTTTGGAAAAAAAACTATGTAATTGGGCGCGGTCTTACATTTTACCTTTGGCACCCTGGAAACTCTAGGGGGATTAAATACAATCTCCGTAACTTTGTATGGGAGCCCCCTAAGGCAATGGAGATAGGGGAAGATTATGTTTTAGGAATATGTTTGGGAGGGAAAACGATTGGGGTTCCTTGATTCATTTTGTTTCTGTTGGGGCGACTCCAGGGAAGTTGTACGGGCTTTATCCTATTTTTCTCAAATTGTATTTCACAAAAATGTTTGCAAGGAAAAATTAGTTGGGTTTGATATTAAATTTAACCTTGGAATTCTAAAATACTTAAAACTGCTCCATTTCTAATACACTTATAATATAAAGCTTAACTAAGTAGCTGAGAAAGTGCTAGTCATCATATTTCCAACAATGATAGCTTTAACAAAGTGTAAAGCTCGTATTTAGGGTTTTTTCCCGGGAGTTCCCGCCCCGAAAATTCCCGGGAAATCGGTCAATTTTCATTTCCTGATTTTCCGGGAATTTTGTGCGGGAATCCCGGGATTTACACAACCTCGGACTTCAAGTAATTTTATAACATAATTATAATTTTTTTTTTATTTTTCCCTATTTTTAATTTATAACAATTAAACAATTTTAAAAAGCCATTTTCAACAAAATATATAATTTAGATTATTTATGTATGTACATTGTACACATGGAGTCTATAAAAAGAAAAAAAATATTAAAAATTTTTCTTAACATTTATTTAAACTTATTTATTTCGTTTATTTTTGTAAATGTTTTGTTCAAGTTTGTGTTAATTGTTAGGTTGTTGTTTCTTTTATAGACTGAATTGTTAAGTTTTACTTTGAACTCATTTCTTTTTACTTTTGTTTTTTTAATTCGTAAGTGTTTATATGTACATATGTATTGCTTATATACATTTTTTATTAAATAAATAAAACCATGAACATGTAAATTTTTCTTAATTTGAAGAGCGGGATTCCCGGGATTCCCGGAAAATTAATTTTTGATTTCCCGTTTCCCTAGAAGCAAAAAAGTCCAAGGAAAAAACCCTACGAGTCGTCTTACATACAATAGGTATGGCACCTAGGACTTGTCAAACACACTACAATAACACAGACATATGGCAGACGGACAGACATCGCTCAATAACTTTCCCTATTAATAAGGACCAATAAAATATATATTTTATGGGGTCGCAGATGGTTATTAAAGCAATTACAAACGAAATGAAGAACGTATATGTATCCTTATGACTAATGTGAAGGGTATAATTATTTGGAGTCTTTCTCCAGCTTCACGCGTGTAAAAGCGACTCCGGTGCAGTTGTAAAGGTTTTTTATGTACAAAGTTTAGAAAAATTAACAGAGGTAGTCGTTGGTGACTTATATCTATGTTAGCTGTTGGGTGATTTTGCTGAATTTTAATATCCAATTTCTGGCAAGTAAACCTGGTGTTATGATACCACAAACAGCTCCGAGAAATATCAAGGGGACTTAGAAATTTTTTTTTAACAGGTTAACGGACAGACGGATATTATTAAATCAGCTTTCCTATCTATAAGGATCACGAAAGTAAATACTTTGTGGGGTTGCATATGGATATTAAAGAAATAACAAACGAAATGACAAACTTATGCTCGTATATACCCTCATCACTCATGTAAAGGGTATATATATACATACATAGGTAAAAAACACTAGTTTTAAAAACTGCGTAGTTTATTTCATATGGGGTTAAATTAAAACAATTTCATATAAGTTTACAAAATTTGTCAGTTAAAATTCAAAATTAATATTTTTGGAAAATTTTTTTATTTTAGACATTTTTAAATCAAAATGCAAATTTAAGTACTTTCAGACAGTGATGGAATTTAAGATGTTCAGCTTGATGCCAAAACGTTTTCTCAAAAGACACTACTACCACTGCATAGCGACTTTCGGAAATGCATTCTACTTGGCTAGTATCGGTAGAAAAACCTGCTTTTTCAAATAAAAGTTTCTTTCAACATTAACGGAAAAATATTAATTTCTTCTTATAAAAGGAAACTATAAAATAAGCTGAATCTAAAATAGAAGAACCAAAAATTTGTATTAAAAACAATTAGTTCAACATAAATAACAATAAGCAAGTGCCAAACTATTTAAAAAGTTACAAGAACTGTTAACACCAGTTTTTATTTTAAATTTACCACATTTAATATATATTATATGTAATATATTATTGGTAAACACCACAAAACAAGAATGAGCGGTATATTCAAATGTGCCCAATCTTATATATCCTTCATATTGACCTTGTGAAACCCCAGATTTTTTTTCATCCATTTCTTTTGTAATTGTAAAATATTTCTAATATTTAAATAGGGCTCGGTGTCATGTTTAAACCCTCTTAGCGTGACTACGGGTAAGTCGTAGAGGTTCTTACCCTAATTTTCAAATTTTGTATGGCAACCCCTTTAGGGGTTTGAGATAGGGTGTAAGTCTTTTCTAGAAAAAGGTTTCGTAGGGGAAACCAATGGGGGTCGATGGTACACTTTATTTCTCTGAGGCCACCTTTGGAAAATTTATTGGCGTTTTTACATTACTGGTTTTTACTCGATTTTTTTTTGTATAGCAGCCCTATTAGGGGCTTGAGATACGGGGTAAGTACATTCCACAAAAATGTTTTGAAGGAAAAACTAATTGGGGTCGGTCTTATATTTGACATTTAAAAGAGCATCCTGTGCCCATGTTCTGTAACTCTCGCCTCGAGAAGCTTTTCATTTGAAACATGCAAAATGAAACAAAATCGCTGCAAATCGACACAAACAGCTGACTTTTCTCACCAGACTGTTTCTGTAACTTTTCATGCGAGAACTATCTTTCACTTAAGGCAATTACTCGTTGAAGACAAGAAAAAGTGTTTCTGTAAAGTTTTAAGGCGAGAACTTTTCACTTTAAGCTGTCAAAAATACTCGCAAATAAAAAGACCGCGAGATAACATCATTTGAAGAAAAAATTGTTAAAATAAATAAAATGAGTAACAAAAATGTAGAAAAGGTAAGTGTTAATGTTTTTTATTATTTAAAAATTATTTAAATTATGTTAATTTTAGAAAAACATGCGAGTTTCCAAACAGCAAAAGGAAAAATTAGTGGAGTTCATGTCAACTCACTTAGAATTTGCCAGGGGACAGTTTGGAGGGACAAACTCCAATATTAGTTCAAAGCAGCTATGGGAAACACTGAGCCTGCAGTTAAACTCACTTGGTGGGAGCGGCAAGACCATAGAGCAGTGGAAAAAGGTAAGTGTGTATGTTTAGATAGTAGACAAGTAGACACATATACAGCGCAAACTGTATGTTGGTTTAAATAATAAAGGCCAAAGAAAATCAATAATACTTGAAAGATTTATAAATCTTGTAAAAGCAAACTAATAATGTATTACATATGTCTTTTACAGTGCTGGACAGATTTAAAGGCAGGAGTAAAAAAGATAGTGAATTCAAAAAGAGCATTCATGAACAAAACCGGAGGTGGAAGCTGGAGTGAGATACCCAGAGATTTAAATTCCCTCGAAGAACAAATTTTAAAAATTATAACAATCGATGCCGTAGATGGTGATTCACGAACCCCAGAGTCTGGAGTTGGAGATAGTCAAAATATTCAGGTAGCTTATTGTTTTAAAGTATACATTAGTATGTTTTAGAAAATTTTTAACTATTCCTAATATATTTAAGGAATCACTTTTTTCAATTGAAATTTTGGAGGATGAAAATTTGCCCACTCCAGCAAAAACACTAAAACTTCTACTCCTAGCAAAACTGTTTCCAAATATAGAGAATCTTTGGAAGAAGCACGGCTTATGACTAAAACTGTATTGGAAAAACTAAATGAAATTGAAAATCAAAATGCAACAATATTAAAAAAAATAGAGACACTAGAAAAGGCTATAAACAATAATCCAAACTTTTTGTAGTAATTAAAATATTTTTTCTACTTTTATTTTTGTCAAAAAGTCAAATTTTATTTATATTAATATTTTGAAATTCAATTTCAGAAATATGTGTTATTTTTTAGTATGTGATTTTTAATTTAATTATATTTTTGAAAATGAAAATGAATTGGCCTTAAGTAACTTTTTGTTTATATATGCTAAGAATTTATTTCTTAAGATTTAATAAACTTGTAAAAATAATAATTATAATAATAATAATAATAATAATAATAATAATAATAATAATAATAATAATAATAATAATAATAATAATAATAATAATAATAATTATAATAATAATAATATTAATAATAATAATAATAATAATAATAATAATAATAATAATAATAATAATAATAATAATAATAATAATAATAATAATAATAATAATAATAATAATAATGATAATGATAATGATAATAATAATAATAATATTAATAATAATAATAATAATTTTAGAAATTATATATCCCGAGGTTTTTGTATCTCGCTAACGTTTAGAAAAACACAAAGTACAAACTTTAAATTAATTTTTACTTTATATTATGTTTTGTTATGTTATGTTATGTTTTGTTTTTTAAAAAAATAATGACTGATGTGAAAGCAATAAAGTTTAATTTTGATTTCTGAGAAGTCTGTCTGTTTAATCTTTCCTTTAATACGTTTCTTATACCTATAGCTTCACGAAACGTTTCTCCAACATCGTTGTCTCCATCGTCAATTGTGTTAGACAAAGTAGATATATCTTGATCAATTAAATCGTCTGTAATCAAACCATTTTCCAATCGAAAATTATGAAGAACTGTGCATGCATTTATTATTTTGCCGGCTGCTTGTGGTGTGGTGTGTAAACCAATCTGCAAGCATCTAAACACAGACTTTAATACACCTTTCAGACGTTCAACACAATTTCTTGCCTTTGCGGGAATGTAATTAAAATTTCGTTCATCTCCATTTGCTGATGAACGATATGGTGTTATTAGCCATGGGCGTAGAGGATAGCCGGAGTCACCTTAATATCATATGTGAAAAAGATATGAATATGAACAAATAAGATATATATCGCTGGCTTATCTTGCAAAGGCTTTATGTTCATATATTAAAATTTTATAGAGGGAACAAGAAAAATCAAACTTTTTGCGCAAACATTTTTGAATTCTGTAAACGCAAAATATTGTAAAACAGTTAGTAGATTTTTTAATGCATGTGATTGGACAATTTGACAGAAATGGTTAAGCTGTTTTTTTATACTGGAACCGACAACTTTTTTTTTGATAAATTAGACTTATCGCTTCTGCGCATCACTGTAAAAAACAAGATAACTGCAACTGTATTTTTAATTATTGTACATTACTGCACAAAAATCTCAATTTCTAAGAAGAGTGGACTTAGAGCCTTTGCATTTTGGGACAGCGATATACCATAAACTATGTATGCTTGAGTATAATAAAAAAATTTACCTAATAACCAGATTGATCCGTATTGTTGAGTTCATAGCGTTCTTGCAAGACACCATTTATATGCGAAGCTTCCCAAATATAAGAATCATAAGAAGCTCCTCCAAACCTTGCAAATCCACCAAGAATTTTTAAATTAAAATCACATATCTAAAAAATAATAATAATTTTAGAAAAATTCTTAATAAATATATTATTAACCTTACCAGTTGGACATTTTTTGAGTGATATCCTTTTCGATTTAAATAGCAGCTTTCAACAGATTTTTCTGGCCTTTTTATGCGAACGTGTGTGCAGTCAATAGCACCAATAACCCCCGGAAAGCCAGTCTCCTCATAAAACCTTTAAAATATACGAACACCATTACATACATACATATGTATATATACATACATTTTAAAGTTATAACTTACTTTTGTTTAATTGTATCGTATTCAGCAATAGAGGGAAACCTTATCCACTTTGACATAAGATGGCTCTCTAAAATACCTGACACTTCATTTACACATCGGCAGACAACAGAACGGCTTATTGACGCTGCAAAGTCTTGCCCTATATCTCTGTGGTAAGATCCTGTGGCAAAGAAATGTAAAGCGGCACACATTCGTACTGGCTGTGGGATGAATGTATTTCTTACCCCTTGAGCCATAAAAGGCGCTAGTTCACTAAGAAGGTAAGTTGCCGATACAACTCCCTAAACCTTACCTCCGGTATTTCCAAGGGATTTGTTGCATCCCTTAAGTTCCTTCGGTGAATCCGCAAACTATTCCTCCGGTCTTCACGATCTGCCATCACTAAAGCTACACTATACATTTTTTGTAATTTTTTTAACAAGTTGTTTTTATTTATTTATATATTTTGGTTAAACTTGTAAATTTCTTTAATTTTCATTAATTTTCTTCACTTTTTATTATTTCTGGCGCACAATTTACATTTTGTTTTCTTCTTTTTTTTCGTGGTTTTGTTTACTTTTTCTCACCTTTCTGACAGTTCTAACGTAATAACGTAAACATTTTAGGTATTTCTCGCCAATAGTTACAGAAACACTTTTTTCTCACATGTCGAGAAACGATTGGAAATTTTGTTTCATGACTTTTCGATGCGAGAAGTTCTCCCCTACAATTTAGTTTTTAAGGCTAAATCTGTGGAAATTATGGACGCTTTTATATTATTTTTGTAAATTTTGTATGGCAATCCTGTTAGGGGCTGGAGATAGAGGGTAAGCATGTTCCATGTATGTTGGAGCACCCTGGAAGTTGTGTCAGCAATAAAAAATATTAAACTTTGTATGGAAACCCTGTTAGAGTGCGGAGATAGGGTGAATGTTCCACAAATAGCGATTTTCCCGCAGATATTTCTTATAGTTTGATGCCACTTACGGGTCTATGCGAAATTAAGGGGGTTAAAAAAGTTGATTTCAACCATAACACGATCAGATGAGCATTACTAAATCGACTTTCCGATCTAAAAGGGCTAAAAAAATATATACTTCATTGGGTCGCAGGGGGATATTAAATAAATTACAAACAGAACAACAAATTTATATGTTTATTACCAAACCCGGTGCGCTCCGCTACCCCTAATTAGATAAATTGATGGTAAAGGAAGGGATATAAAAAAATAAATTTCTTTTAACATTTTTGTACATATGTTTTTTTTTTTATTTCCAGAAATTTTTTATGCTGTTTTAATTTTTTTATTTTCAATATTTTTTAAATAAAAAGAGTTTTACTTTAAAATGTTGACTTTTTTTTAAAATTTTTCTTAATTTAATGTCTATACCTTTTCAATTTTTGGATAGCACAGAAGGTACATTGGTTATGCCCTTGACCAAAATAGATATCAGCAAAATTTAAAGTATTGGCCAGTTCGTGCTATAATGCTGTCCTTATATTTCACTCGGCAAATTTAGCAATGACCTTAACGTTATGTTTAAATTTCATCATTTATCCTAAGACAGTACCTAAGAGATTAAATATTTCTTAAATGTTTTGTTTCTAGTGAAGATTTAGGGAAAAATCGTAATTTCTTTATACAGGGCGTTTTTTTTTCTCTTGGCCAGCCTTAAAACCATTTTTCAATTTTTATTTTAAATTTTTAGTGGCTTATTGCCTTCTTGTATACAATGTTTAATGTTGTGTTATATTTTGGCAACAAAATGAACTCGTTTTCTCTATTTTCAACTCGTGATAAACCGACATATAATTGGCCACGTGAAAACATGCTTTACGAAAATCAATTCCAACCAAAGAGAAGGTTGGTCCGTGAGACTTGTTTATAGTCATCGCAAATGATATTTTCACTGCGAACTGTAAGCGTTTAAATGATATAGGCAAGTCCGTAGGAATCATAGGAATTCTCGGAAAGTTGGCAAGCTGGCTTGATGCAGGACCTGTCAGTATAGTTGCTTAAATTAAATTGTCTTTTAACTCAGTTGTAAGAAGTCTTGTTTTATTGCACATGTTTGGAGGGCATACATTTCTTAATAGCATGACAGGTGTACTAACTTTACGGGAAAGCTCATAAGATGGCAAGCCAAAAGGATTTAGCGAATTAAGAAGTTCTTGCGAATAATGGACTGCATCCTCGATATTGGTGACAGTATCAATCGATTTGTAGGTTTTAGTTTGCCCGGGGACTTTTTGTATGATAAGATGGTTTTGTGGAAAGTCATTTTCCAGCTCCCCATAACGGTAGGCTCTTTATTGTATATAAAAAAAAAGCATTCACATACAGCGTGCGTGTGTATGTTTGTAAATTACTCGTTTGCTTGGTTTTTTACGGCTATTGCACAAAGTTTTAAAACTAAATTATCACCCTCTGTTTAAAAAAAAATTATTTTGTATGGGGGGTACCTCTTCCCCTGCTTCGATTCTAAAAATATTTGACTCAAATAGAAAAAGGTTTAATTAAATAACTTTCACAAAATTCTAAGCAGATATCGATTATAGTTCTCGAGATTTACCATCAAGTCCATTTAATTTGTATGGGAGGTACTACGTCCACTTAAGGTAAAAAAAATAAACTATAGCCTATATCCGTTCAGGAAGCAAAAAAATAACATTGGTGAAAAAAATCATCCAAATCGGTTAGGTAGTTCCGGAGAAAAATCAAGACATACAAAAAAACTTTTCCTCTTTATAATAGGTCTGTCGGCGTACTTTTCCAGTAACAAATACTCAGTAAATTTTTTTGGGAGAGTAAGACCAATTTTACTCTGTCGGCTAAAAATATATCAAAAAGTACGCAGACAGTATCCAGTAAAATCTTGCAAGAAAACAGCTGATCAGTGTGTAAACAATTCAAATAATAAAGCAAAAGAATTTTAGCATATGTATATGTACGCGGTAAATTATTTTTATATTTGGACGTTTCTAGCATGAAGTAAAATGTTATGTTTATTATAATTCTTTATAAACGGTAAAAATCAACAGAATTCTAACTAATGTTAAATTTAAATTTTTATTATTCTTACACAAATCTTATTTCATTCAATTAGTAAATAAAAACAGCTGTTCAAACTAGTTGCAAAATCTTGCAAGCAGAAATTTCTCCAGTAACATTTTGCAAGTTCTCTAACTTTCAACTGTCAAAAAATTCTCTTTTTGGCTCTCTCGCTGCAAGAGATTTGTAGTACGCAAACAACATTTTGCAAGATTTTGTAACATTTTGCATAAAATGATGCAAAATATGTGTACGCAGACAGGCCTAATATTGGTATAGATACTCTATCACTTATATTAATCGTATAAAAAGGAAGAAATTGCACCTTTTTGTTAACCATTATACGCAAAATTAAAAATCACATTGAACACAATTTAGCTTCTTTCAACTTTTTTCAAATAAAACGAGTAACAGCGCTATATTCGGCTATGCCGAATCTTAGATACCCTTCATTTTGGACTTTCGAAACCTCGAACCTTTTTTTATATTTATCCGTTTTTTTTTATTTATGAAATCTTTCTACTTTTGAAGTAGGGGTCGGTGTCATATCTTAACCCCCTTATGGTGATTAGGACAGCTGTAGGGGTTTTACCCTAATTTTGTTCAAACTTTGTAGGGACTTTTACTCTAATTTTTTAAATTTTGTATGGCAACCCCCTTAGATGATAGAGATAGGGGGTAAGTATTTTTTTGGAATATGTTTCGAAGGGTAAATTAATAGGGACCTGTGATACAGTCTCTAGGGTCGACTCCGGAGAAGTTGTAAGGGTTTTTAACTTTTTTTTCAATTTTGTATGGCCTAAGGGCATGAAAATATGGGTAAGTATGTTCTAGAAATATATTTGCGAAGAAAAACTAATGGGGGTCAGGCGTACACTTTATTTCTCTGAGGCCGACTTTGAGTAAGTTGTGGGCATTTTTACATCATTTTTGTAAATTTTGTATGGCAACCCCATTAGGTAAAGGAGATAGGAATGTGTGGGAGTGAAAACTAATGGGAGCTGTGATATATTTTATTCCTCTACGGGCGACTCCGAAAAAATTTGTAAGGGTTTTTAAACCATTTTTTTTAAATTTTGTATGGCAGCCCTTTTTGGCGTGAAGATAGGGGGTAAGTATGTTCTAGAAATATGTATGCGAGTAGAAACTGATGAGGGTCGTTCGTACACTTTATTTCGATGAGGCCGATTCTGGGGAAGTTATGGGTGTTTTTACCCCCTTAAGGTGATGGAGATAGCGGGTAAGGATAGTCTAGAAATACGTTTGGAAGGAAAAACTAATGGCAGCATGTGATACGTTTGATTCCTCTAGGGTGGCTGCGGAGAAGGAAAAGAGGTTTTTACCCTATTTTTTCAAATTTCGTATGGCAACCATGTTAGGGGCTGAAGATAGAGGGTAAGTATGTTGCACAAAAATGTTTGGAAGGGCAAATTAATTGGGAACTGTGTTACATTTTAATTTTGTAGATCCCTGGAAGCTGCGGAAGCGATTTAAAAAAAAAAATTAAAAAATTAAAAATGATTCAAGGCAACCCTGCTAGGGAACAAGTTGAATAGGTTTTTACATACAGCTCGTAATGCAGAAAATATAGCTGCTGTTCGCGATAGTGTGACTAAAGAGCCGTACACCTTAACTCGCCATCGGGCCCAGCAATTGCACCTTTACGCTCGTCGTTGATGAACATTATGCATTAAGACTTGCATTTATACGCTTACAAGGCGCAATTGACTTAAGAACTAAAGCCTTTGGACCAATTTTAGACGTCGTCAATCAATGGTCAGAATGGTGGCAAGAAACGGCAACCGTGAACGATCAATTTTCTAAGAGATCATCTTCAGTGATGAGGCACTTTTTCACCTCAGTGGATTCGTCAATAAGGAGAATTGCCGCCAAGAGTGATTGTCGAAAAACGAATTCTTCTGCTAAGAGTGACTGTTTGGTGCGGTATATGAGCTGACGGCATCATCGCACATAGGGGAATTTTGCCATTCTAGCCGGACATTACTTTTTATTTTTTACAATAAAGCTTCTTAAAAATTACTGAGTGCTCATAGATCAGTGGTCTTCACAAAGAGAAACGCACTTAAAATGAGAGTATTATTGTCAGCGTTGCCATTATTTTTTTTTATTAGAACTGCAAATTTGGAAAAAACAAATCTGCATTTTAAATGAAAAAACAGAACATAACAAATTGTATAAAAAAAAAATAAAAACATAGCACAACATATCGCGCTCATACAGTACTAACTGAAAAATTTAAAAATAAAAACCAAAATAATTCATTTTTATAAAAAAATTAAAGTATTGTTTTTACTATATTTGTTTTTGTGTATCAGTGTTTTGTAAGCTTATGTTTTCTTTTATTTCAAGGCAAAATATAAAATTATTAATATTTTGTTTTATTATAACGATATTTTTTAGCTAATTCTAAGCTGATGATATGTGAAGCCTTGATTTGGCTATCTGTATTGGTAGAGTTATTTGAGCATCTATTTTGGATACAAAGATTTTTGAGTCGAAAATCTTCTTTTAGTTTTTTTAATTATTTGATTTCTCTCATTTTCTGAAACAGAATGAAACTCAATATGGATTGTATGCCGCTTAAGGTGCGATGCAAACATATTCTTTAGTAACTGGTTGCATACAAGGCACTCAGCCTCTTTGAATATGTTTAAAGAAAACAAAAAAGATTTTCCCTCTTAATATCCCACATAATTTTTATAAATATTTTTTTCTAAAATTCTGTAAAAAATTTATATGTATGTCCGTAGGTTTTTACCTGAATTATGAAAAAGTTTTTAAATTGCATACATTTATGTAGCTTGCTATCAATTTCTTACTGTAATTATCAAAAAAATTTAAGCTCTACACTGAAAAAACAAATTTTAAAATCAAGCAGAAACAGTCCTACTTTAAAAATGAAACCGTGACAAAATCGAACTAAGTTTGTTTTTTCTTATTTTAAAAATTTCATTATTAAAACAAAAACGATTCATTTTTGTTTTACAAATGGTTTTGTTGATGTATTTTATAAATAACATTGATAGTTTTCAAAATAAAAAAGAAAATTTTTGTTTTAAAGACGAATTCATAAAAAAGCTACAGTTTAAAAACAAGACCGCAAAATTTTTAATTTAAAAATGCTTTTTTGGCTTAGTGTACCTATATTGCACACATAAAGAGCTTCAAATTATTTTTGGATAATTACACATTAATTGGCAACGCTGCAGTGCAAAAAAAAAATATTTTTAGCTCTCTCTGAAAAATAAAAACATGCGACATACACCTACTCTGTTTGAAAGCTAACAAGCTACTAATTAAAATTTTTTATTTTTCATATGTTTGTTGTTTTGATTATGATTACCGTTTGCAATGATGAAAACAAAGCGTATGGATCATGGTGAAATAATCGTACCAGGTGGTGTTACAAGCACAGCTGATCTACTTTGTTCATACATAAATCGAGGCTGGGTAGTCAAAGTTGTTTACATTTACATACATTTTTTTGACAACAGAGCCAACGAAAACTACAACAAAAACGAAAATTTTATTCACCAAATTTTGTTGTTGTAAAATCAACACCACCTGATAAATTATTGCGCCATGGTATGGATTGTTTATTTATGAAAGATTGTGTAATGTTAATAATTTATTATGTTTTCTTAAGTTTACGATCGAAAAATAAAATAAAAATAGCTCGCCATGAATTATAAAAGCAATATCAGTAAACAAAATACGATATTTATTTAAGAATACAATTTAATCAGGATTAGTTATTCAGTTGCTGTTTGCAGATTTTAAGAAGCATTTTGGTAGGAAAACAATTTATTTTGGAAAACCCTGGTTGTAATATTCACGAAGAGAGTAAGTAAAAACCCGAAAATCTTCGTTAGCTGGGTAATATGGGTGAAGACCACTGTCCTAGATTGATGAAACTTGGCAGAAACATGTATTGTAATTATAGGCATTTAAAAATAAGAAATAATAAAAATCGAACCAAGGGGAAAAAAGTTCCCCTTAGAAGAACTAATACTACCTCTGAAAAATTTTTTTCAAGTTTTCAATACTCTTGTTAGGCAAATGCAACTTTTAACGTAAGAGAAAGCTAAAAAAATCTACACTTGGACAGTGTCGTCCACTCCCCTTTCGTGCGCGGCGGCATAAAGCAAAATTTGCAAAAATAATATATTTTTTAAAAATAATGTATAACTTACGCCCAAATACTATAGATGTAAAATTTTTAAGCTTCAAACCCAACCCCCCGAAAAAGCCCTGTACAAAAAAATTTTTTTTATATTTTGCTAATTTTTTACAAAAAAAATATTTTTAAGCATGTTTGTTGCCTTTTTTATTATTTAATGTATTAACTTTATATGAAAATAAGTAATTTAGATATAACAATAACTTATTTACAGAATTAACAAGTAATTTTAAGTATGAAAACAAAAACTAAAATAATTTAAAAAATATCCTTTTTCACTAAGAACAGGAGTGCTACTGTTCTTCTTCGTTAGTTTCTTCAAAGGCCTCTTCTGAACCTGAATCCTCTTAAAAATCAAGTACAGGGGAAGGCATTAAAGAAACTGCTTCTTTCGTAAAGGGCAATGACTTCTGTTGTGGAGTTGGTATTATGCTAGTCATCATTGGGTCAGAACTGAGCAAAAGTCTATTAATAATATTTACGTTACACTGAACTCTTGAAAACTTCCTTCCAAAACTCTGCCTATTAATCCGAAAATAATTTCTGATAACAGCCCAATAGGCAATTGATCTATGTATTAAAATCTTGTGCATTGTATATTAAAAAATTTTCTGAAACTGTATAAACACTGTTTCACCGCCATCTCCTTGACATTTTGAAAGTTCACATAATTTTCTACCTACAAATCTTAATTTCTCCTAAACAAATTTATCGTTACATTCCCTTACTATTTATAATAGCTCTAATCCTGTATAAACTTTTTCCATTTTACTCTCGTAGTTTCAAAAGGGTTCTGAAAACAATTTCGTGCAATAACCACAATATAGAATCTTACATTTAAAAATTTTTTAGAAGTGGCAAGAATTTTTGTGTAAATGAAAAATATATTTACAATTAACTCAAATTATTGCCATATATGTTAGTTAAAAAATGATCAACAAATTTATTTCTGCTGAAAAATAAGAGTTTTGCGAGATGACATACATGTTTGAAGGCAATAATTTATAAAAAGCCAATTTTAAATTGTTTGTTAGATAAGGCGTTTTGCATTTTCTGTGACGATATATTGTAAGCCTCTCAAAGCGATCAAAAGTTAATGAATTGCAAGCAAATTTACTTCACTTTCCAGATTTTGACAGTGCCTCAAAACGACAAATTGCAAGCAAAAGATTTGAAAGTTCACTATCCGATAGAGAATTTTGTTATCTGTCGAGCTGAGCACTTAAATTTTAACATTTCCAAAATTTTCATTTTGGCTTAATGTCCGGCTAGCCCTTTCAGTGTATTTGTCAAATATATTCGACATTACGTGTTCTATTGTTTTGGTACTTTTTTACAGGTTAATAATTTACAGTTATCTTTTATTTTTTTGTTTTTGTTTTATCAAAACCCATTTTGCTACATAAAACTTGCACTGTATATCGTATTTGACTGCATTAATTAGTTTTAATTAAGGTTTAAAAAATTAAAAGTCAACTTGGTGTAAGAGCAGAGCTTTGGATAAAAAAAATACATTAACCAACAACAAACCCTATAAATTAACAAGAAAATTGGGATTAAATCCTAAATAATTTAAAAATTGTGTTGTTTAAAATTGTTTTTACTTAAAATGTTGAAAGTTGTGTATGCAAAAATTAAATAAGCTTACTTATAAATTAAAAAAACAGTATACAAAGTATAAAACAGTATTTTTAATTAATAAATTGTGAGTTGATCTAATCTGAAGAATTAATAAACGAAACATATAAATAATAATATATTTTTTAAGATGAGTTCAAATATAAAAAAAGATGACATTTTGTGGAAGCAGTTTAAGTTAGTATAAACACATATAACAAACTATATCTTTTCTAGTTTTAACCTTTTATCTATTTTTTATTATAGGTACAGAAATATTTAATGTAAAAACTGAAAACACCTTCCACAAAAATTGACCGCACATAATAAAAATTCAGAAAATTTTAAATTGGACGATACTTGAATTTTTATGCTGTGTGCAAAAAAGTATATTCTTTTCCAGTGCCTCGTTTCTGTAAGGTATGCTTCAAATTACTTTCCAGTTACGTCTGATCAAATGCTACAACATTTAGAAGGACAAATAAGTGCTGACAAATATACGTATGTATGTAGGTATAAAATGTGATATTTGTTGTACAATGTTTTCTTTTTGTTTAATATGGGTGTCATATTTAGTTGTTATCGTTAATAATATAGAGTGCAAAAATTATTAACGTTAAGGTTTGGACTGTGGCTAAACTGCGCAGGAAAACATTCTGGATCGTAGAAAATTGTTATAAATTACAATATTTATGGCTCTCACGGAAAACTACGATGGAAGGATTTCAAAACTTTTTACAAAGTATTGATTGGTAAATATGCTTTTATAGTGTTCAAAATTTACCATTGCCAAATTTTTTTTCAAAACTCTTTCAGACTCTATCGTAAGCTTTCCAAGTCTAAGACAAAAAGATCGAGAAATGGGTTTACGCCATGCAATGCAGTTGTGCAAAAAAAACAGCTTGGGCAGCAATCTGCTCTCGATAAAAAACCGGAGGATTACAAAACAAATCACAAATAAATTTTAATTTTTTAAACTATATACTTAATTGTTGCTTAGCTTTAATTTAACTGTTGTTTTATTTTTTACATGAATTTTTAATTTGTAGGATCTTTAATTTTAAGCTGTTTAGTTGTCATTTAGTTAAAAAAATTACAAAATTTATTTAAATAAATATTTAAATATTTAGTAAGAAACTACTCTAAAAATACTAGTTTTACTCTACAAATTAAAAATCTAGTAAGAAAACTAGTTTATAACAACAAGTTATTTGACTAGTATGCAACTGTGTAAAAGCAAACTAGTTGGGCTCCAATGACAACCTAATGTTAAAATCGATAGTTTGATATATGAAAAAAGGACAGATAGGCAACTAGTCTAAGGTCGAAAGCAACTAGTATATTTATTACTACATACTAGTTATTTTATCTGCTGGGAGAGTATGGGCGGTGTAGATTTATTAGATCAAATGATACAATATTATCGAATAAATATTTAAACTGTCAAGTGGACACTGCGAGTTATAATGCACTTCGTTGATTTGGCTTTCACTGCAGCATGGATGGAGTATCGTCAAGACAGTAACTCGAATGGAATCGCGAAAAACAATATTTTGGATTCAATGAATTTTCGGATTCAAGTTGCTCGAACTCTGCTTGCCACCGAACAAGAAGAACATCCACAGTCCTGTACGCCTCGACAACGGGGAAGACCATCCAAATTAGGTCGCAGAGAAAACCAATCAGCAGCATCATCATCTACCTAGCCCCCCAACAATAGCGTTAGCGATGATTCAAGCTCCGATGATTCCATGCCGCCGTTATCTTTAAAACGGAAGAAAAGTTACCAAAAGGCACCACCACAAGAAGTTGGCCACGACCAGAAACAGCACTGCCCATTTTTTGTACAGGCTAAAAGTGCTGGTCGTTGCAAGGCAATGGGTTGCAATAAAAGCTCTTTTATAATGTGCAAGAAATGCGACGTTTTTCTCTGTGTTAAAAGAAATTCCAATTGCTTTGCAAATTTTCATCAAAATAAGAACTAAAAAAAAAAATTTGGAAATATTTTTCAATTACTATTGTATAATAAATAAATAAAATAAATAACCTACAAATAAATAAAAAAACCCGATATTGTTTTTTTTTATATACCAAAGTAAAAATGTTCATAATAGTAATAGTAGATAGTAGGACCTTGGAGGTCGTTGTCGAATATATTCGGCAAGCTCTAAAAGTCAAGGTATACATCCGAGAGCAAAATTATTATTTTTCCCAGCTTCACCGTCGCCATATTACTTAAAATACATATTTTCAGATTTTTAGCTCAACCAAAATTATTCTTGACACTGAAAGGGCTAGATTGGCAAAATACCCCTATGTGCATCGGGCCGTATTTTTTCCAAAATGAGGCCGGTCAGCCAGTTACTGTAAATGGTGTTTGCTATCGTGAGATGATAACAAACTTTTTATGGGCCGAATTGAAAGATATGGATGTGGACGATATGTGGTTTTAGAAGGACGGTACCACTTACCACACAGCTAACGAAACAATGGCTCTTTTGCGCGACAAATTTAATGTCCGCGTTATTTCACGTGGTGGCGATGCCAATTGGCCGCCAAGAGTATGTGATTTGACACCGTTGGACTTCTTTCTTTGCAGTTATTTGAAAGAAAAGGTGTACGTCGATAAGCTAGCAACAATTCAAATAGAACGAGGCATAATAAATTATTAATCGGGTAAGCTTATATAGGGTTGTTAAATTTTTAAGAGCCGATCTTGATTTTGAATAAAACACAAATTATTTAGGCAACTATTGTCATTTCTTTTTATTGTGATAACATTAGTATGGTTCAATTATGTATTGTAAAATATATCGGCCAAATGGCCACCACGGCTTTTGCGGCACACCTTTATCCAATGGCCCAAATTTTCGATGACGCCGCGGCATATTTGAAGTTCTATGCCGTTAATATGCCGAATTATCTCATCCATTAGCTCTTGAATAATTTTTTTGTAAAAATTTAGCAAAATATAAAAAAAAATTTTTTGTACAGGGCCTTTTCGGGGGGTGGGGCTTAGGGCTTAAAAATTTTACTTTTATAGTATTTGGGCGTAAGTTATTCATTATTTTTAATAAATATATTATTTTTGCAAATTTTGCTTTATGCCGCTGCCCACGAAAGGGGAGAGGACGACACTGTCCAAGTGTAGATTTTTTTAGCTTTCTCTTACGTTTAAAGTTGCATTTGCCTAACAATAGTATTGAAAACTTGAAAAAAATTTTAATTTTTCAGAGGTAGTATTAGTTCTTCTAAGAGGAACTTTTTTCCTTGGTTCGATTTTTATTATTTATCTTTAAATGCCTATAACTACAATACATGTTTCATCAATCTAGGAGCACTCAGTAATTTGTAAGAAGCTTTATTATAAAAAATAAAAAGTAATGTCCGGCTAGAATGGCAAAATATCCCTATGTGCGATGATGCCGTCAGCTCATAAACCGCACCAAACAGTCACTCTTTGCGGGAGAATTCGTTTTTCCACAATCACTGTTGGCGGCAATTCCCCTTATTTACGAATCCACTAAGGTGAAAAAGTGCCTCATCACTGAAGATGATCTCTTAGAAAATTGTTCGTCCACGGTTGCGGTTTCTTGCCACCACTCTGAACATTGATTGACGACGTCTGAAATGGTCCAAAGGCTTTAGTTCTTAAGTCAATTGCGCCTTGTAAGCGTATAAATGCAAGTCTTAATGTATAATGTTCATCAACGACGAGCGTAAAGGTGCGATTGCTGGGCCCGACGTCGAGTTAAGGTGTACGGCTCTTTAGTCACACTATCGCGAACAGCAGCTATATTTTCTGCATTACGAGCTGTATGTAAAAACCTCTTGAACTTGCGCCTTATCTCCGCACCCTTTTTTAAGTCGCTCCCGCAGCTTCCAGGGATCTACAAAATTAAAATGTAACACAGTTCCCAATTAATTTGTCCTTCCAAACATTTTTGTGCAACATACTTACCCTCTATCGTCAGCCCCTAACATGGTTGCCATACGAAATTTGAAAAAATAGGGTAAAAACCTCTTTTCCTTCTCCGAAGCTGCCCTAGAGGAATCAAATGTATCATATGCTGCCATTAGTTTTTCCTTACAAACGTATTTCTAGACTATCCTTAACCGCTATCTCCATCACCTTAAGGGGGTAAAAACACCCATAACTTCCCCAGAATAGGCCTCATCGAAATAAAGTGTACGAACTACCCTCATAAGTTTCTACTCGCATACATATTCCTAGAACATACTTACCCTCTATCTCCACGCCAAAAAGGGTTGCCATACAAAATTTAAAAAAAGGGGTAAAAACCCTTACAACTTCTCCAGAGTCCCCGTAGAGGAATTAAATATATCACAGCTCTCATTAGTTTTCACTCCCACACATTGCTGGAATATACTTACCCCCTATCTCCTTCACCTAATGGGGTTGCCATACAAAATTTACAAAAATAATGTAAAATTTAAAAAATTAGAGGTAAAGTCCCTACAAAGTTTGAACAAAATTAGGGTAAAACCCCCTGCAGCTGTCCTAATCACCATAAGGGGGTTAAGATATGACACCGACCCCTACTTCAAAAGTAGAAAGATTTCATAAATAAAAAAAACGGATAAAAAAAAAGGTTCGAGGTTTCGAAAGTCCAAAATGAAGGGTATCTTAGATTTGGCATAGATTTTTGTATGTCTTGATTTTTCTCCGGAACTACCTAACCGATTTAGATGATTTTTTTCAACAATGTTATTTTTTTGCTTCCTGAACGGACATAGGCTATAGTTTGTTTTTTTTACCTTAAGTGGACGTAGTACCTCCCATACAAAATAAATGGACTTGATGGTATATCTCGAGAACTATAATCGCTATCTGCTTAGAATGATGTAAGTTATTTAACTTAACATTTTTCTATTTGAGTCAAGTATTTTTAGAATCGAAGCAGGGGAAGAGGTACCCCCCGAAAGACATACCTTCCATTGTAGGATTTAACTCAGAAGTAGTTTTCACTATCATTACTTTCAGTTTTTTCTTGTGTTAAGAATAATTTACGCTCTTGTCAATTTTTATTTAGAAACTAAAAGCACCCTAAAACTTCATTTTGTGTCCCATACTTAGGGTGATCATTCGTACTAATTTCATCAGTACATGTACTGATTTTTCATTTGATGTACTGATTAAAAATTTGTGTACTGAAAAGTACTGATTTTTTTTTTAAATGTACTGATTTTTCAAGACAAATTGAAATGCAAATGCTGTTTCTTAAAAATTTTGTTAAACTATAGCAAAACTAGATAGCTATGTGATTTTATAGCAGCCAAAAATGTAATAAAATTATTTTAATCTTTTAAATGTTATTTTAAGTCGATCGACGGTTCCCAATAAGTAAATAAAAATTTTTTTAAAATATATTTTCCGAATCAAATATTTTTTTAAAAAGAATACATAAAAACTCAGACGGACGGAACGGTTTTAATCGACTCAGGAAGTGATATCAATTCGACCGCATTTTGGCAAATTCGGTTGACTATAAAAACTGAAAAGCGTACTGATTTTGAACCAGAAATAAATGGTCACCCTAACCATACTACATTTCTGTTCATACGGTTGTCAGATATTACAATTTTGTCCGAAAATTGTTGCTAAAAATCATTTACACTCCTATGAACTAACAATTTTTGCTTGACTACATTGGCAAAAATCATTGTCAGGCGGCCAACTGACAACAATATTGTCAGGTATGCTACCACCATGTGAAAACTCTTCGATGCCATTGCCTAACTATTGCAAGATGTTGCCACTCTATTTTGTATTATCAGATGTACTTACTTTTCGACATCTTACAATGGCGTCATTGTAGAAAACTTTTGTTAGTATTTTATTGAAATATTTTTGAGCCAGCAACACGAAGTAATGCTATACGTAGGTAGAAACTTTTTTCCTATTGAAAAAATAATTGAGAAAAAGCGGTTTTTTAATGAAAAGTCCAATAAAACAATAAATGATAATAAAACTTTTCAGTATATTTAATGATAGGCTTCATGGTTTTTTTCTAGAATGGCAAAAACACAATTAAATTTTTAGCCCAACCTATCAAAATTATAATTTTATAAATAATTTTTTGTATTTTAGTTACATACATATTTACACACCACATAAGTATGCGTTTGTGCAGATACCCAATTACAATAGTTTAAAATCCAACTTTTATTTCACCGATCGACTCAGCATTACTTTCTGAGACGATTGAAGCATTTCTGCCTGGCTGGGTCTTCATGTATTTTTGTTATGGAAGTACAGGTTGCATTTTAACGATATTTTGATCAAACCTGACATAGATTCGTTTTTTGGTACATAAAAGGACCTAGCTTATTGGAACCGGCGATGATCGGCTTATAGGACTAAGCATAATAACTAAGCACATAATCCCCACTTAAATGTCCTCCAGAAGTAAGCATTTTGAGCAATAACTGCTTCATTTATATATTTAGAAACTTAAACTAGCAATTATTTGACTTGATATTATGATGAACCTTTCAGTATATACTGTGGGCCTTAAATATATAAGTTATACCACCGGATATTAAATTTAATTGCATAAATTACAAATAAAGTATTCTGTCGATATACAGTATGCGACAAAACATATGCACGAGATTGTACTTACAATCAGATATCTTTATAATGTAGAAAATTTCATTCGTATTTTTACTTGCGTTATTTTTTTGTAATGATAATAGAGTCCTTTTACTAACACAAGACAAAAACAAAGAAAAAAAAAATGTTTAATAAAAAAAAATTAATAATAAACTTACAAAACCGCTATTTTACATGCGACAAAACAAATGCACGAAGTAGTTGGAATTTATGTTCTCCATTTTTTCTAACAAATTACTAACAAATTACTAACAAAAAGAACCGTTAAATGAGATGCACAATTTTTTAGATATAAACGAAATAATTTGAAACATTTTGCACATGTTTATTAATATTTATATTTTTTCAAAGTCATCGGTCATAATTTGCAATATTTTAATAAAAGAATGGCTTACAGCAAATATTCCGATCATATAAAAGAAAAAAATATAAATGATTATAATAAAGGGGAATCAGTAACGTCGATTGCAAATAAATTTGGAATTCACCACAGTGTCATTTTTCGCATTGTAAGCCGTTTCTGTTCATCAGGATAGTTGACAACCGTACACAGAGGTGGTAGACCCCGGAAAACCAGCAAACGGGACGACCAGGCAATACTGCGCTTAATAAAAAAAGGATCCAATTACCTCAGCAAGATCAGTTGCAAGTCAGTTAAACTTAAATGTCTCGATTAGATTCATCCAAAGACGATCTGTTGAAGGTGGATTAAAATCATATAGAAGTGCAAAAACACCATTTATTTCTGCCAAAAACAGTTTAGCCAGAATCATATTTGCAAAGGAGCACATCAACTGGACCACAACCCAATGGAAAATCGTACTCTTCTCTGATGAGTCTAAGTTCAATCTTAAAAGTTTTGATTGATTTAGGCTGGTACGTACGCCAAAAGGACAACGCCTTAACCCTCAATATACCAAAGGTACGGTTAAGCATGGAGGAGGAAATGTATTGGTCTGGGGATGCTTTTCTGGCCATAGAATCGGACCAATTCATAAAATAAATGGTGTAATGGATCGATTCGTTTACAAGGATATCCTACAAAACATAATGCTACCACATACAGAGGAGGAAATGCCGCTTAAGTAGAGGTATCAACAGGACAACGATCCTAAACACACGGCTAAATGCATCAAAGAGTGGTTTGCAGTTAATAAAATAAATATTTTAAAATGGCCAGCTCAATCGCCAGATCTCAATCCCATAAAAAATCTATGGGATATTGTAGATCGTAAAATTAACCGTTATAATTGCAGAAATCCGGATGAACTTTTCCGCCAGGTGGAAGTTGCTTGGAATGAAATTTCTGGAGAAATCTTATCAAACCTAATTGAGTCCATACTACGGAGATGTGAAGAAGTTTTAAAAAATAATGGCTACTCAACTAAATATTAATATTTTTTTGAGTTTCCTAAAGACGTGCATATGTTTTGTCGCATACAAAAAGCTGTGTTTTATTGTATAATATGAATTTTTTTAAGTTTTATAAGAATTTTCATTTGTTTTTCTTATATTTTATTAAATTTAGGTTATTAACTTTATAAAAAAAATAAAAAAGTCCAAATCCAAATGTGTTTGCTTTTGTTTTTGAGACATATTCTACTTAACAGAAGTTCGTGCATATGTTTTGTCGCACACTGTATGTACACAAACGCTATTTTTTGATGACTATACCTCCTGCAGTAGGTGTTAACCCGAAAATCATGTTAACCTCATATGTATATCCATATTTTGCAAATATGCTGGTACTAAATAAATTTTCGTGTGAGGTATATGGTTGCGATTAGGCTTGCCAGATCCAATTTGAAAAAAAGCTTGACATTAACAAAAAAAAAATTGGTTTTGAAAAAACGAACTTTTTGGCGCAACAAGATTAATTTTATTGTTGTTATTATTTTGTTTAATTATTGTTTTGTAAATTGTTCTTGAAAAAAATACTATTGGACTTTTTATGTTATGCACTGTAATTTTAGTTAATATTGTTTTATTGCTGCAAACATTGATTGTATGTAAAACAATAACAACTCAATATACATACATTGGTTATTATTGTTTTATTATTCTTTTTATTTTAACTCATTTATTTTTTGCCTCTTATAAAAGAACTCATTTTTATTTTTAGACCTAACGGTACAATTTAAAAGACTTAAAATATTTAAGCTCTGTTTAAGATTATTTTTAAAAATAAAATTCATTCGCTTATGATTAATCAAAAAGACAAGTTCTTTAAATAAATCAAGCGGCTGATTGGAAAAGTGGAGAGTTCTAGACTTTAATAGACCGAACAGTCCCTTTTCCAAATCATATAAAAATTTAAAAGTTTTACCCAACTAAGACGTACATATATCGTTTGGCCTAGGTTAACTTTCATTACCAAAAACCTAATAACTAAATAATAGGGAGGAATATTTAATTCTTCCTTTCTACAACTGGCGCCCAACGAAAATTTGTTCATCATCTTCAAGAAAATTAAAACATTTGTTTGACGAAGCTAATTTTTAAAGGACGTTTTGGAGTTTAATTTTGATTTTAAATAAATCTCATCGGTTTGTTGTTAGTGTTTGCATCAAAAATTGTTGTGTAACATTTTCGGCATCGTGTTGTTTGTACTTTGACACCAGGTTGGTCAAAGTTTTGTTGTTTTGTTGTTTGACCATAAAATTTTACTTTCCGTAAGCTGAAGTATTTAATACTTATTTCACAACCAGGGTCTCCCAACTTGTTAAATTCCCATTATAAGTAAAATTTACTGAGATTTTTTTTAATATGAGACGAAGTCCTCGCAATACGTCCACGAATAGCCCAAATGACATACGGCCTATACGAAGTGGCACTGGGAATGATATTCCAAGCGCCGTTGGAGTTCAACCAAGCCAAAGTAATGTGTCTGCGTCAAATAACATGAGCCAACCACAAGCCCCAGTTAATATGGTTTTGACCGACGTTCAGTTTAGAGAACTTATAGGTGGTTTAGTGGCAAGGCCAGAAATAAAAACTACTTTTAGTAACTGCACGTCCCGTTTTAATGGTGGCCGTAATTCCACAAACGTTGAAGATTTCTTAGCTACGATATTAGTTTACAAAGAAGCAGAAAATATTTCAGATTTTTTAGCCCTAACAAGTTTACCACTTTTTTAGAGGGTTATGCTTATGCCTGGTGGCAAGGAGTCAAACAAGAGGCCCAAACGTTTAATGATGCAGTTGATCTTTTAAGAAAGGCGTTTGCCCCTCCAAAGCCAGATTGGCGCATTTATAGTGAAATTTTTTAAGAAAAACAAAAAAACAAAGTACTGACAGTTTTGTTTGCAGAAAAAGAAGGCTTTTTGCTCAGTTATCTAAAAAACCATCAGAAATGTCAATGCTTAATATGTTATTTGGTCAGTTAAGCATTCGTATTAGAGAAAAGGTGCCTAAAGATAGCGTATTAAACTTTCAAGTGCTACTACATAAAGCTAGAGAAGTAGAGCGAATGGTTTCAGAAAAACAACAGGAGAGAGTCGAAAAAGGGAAATCTATTGAAATTTCAAAAACTTCAGGTTTAAGATGCACATATTGCAGGAAAAAGAACCATTTGGCAGAAAACTGTTTTAAAAAGATTGAAGCCGAAAAACATAAGCACGTAAAAGAACCAGAAATAAAACTTAATTGTTACGGTTGTGGAGCACCAGGATTTTATCGGTTTTACTGCCCATCCTGTAATAAAGACATCTTGAATGGTAGAGAAGAAACCTTAGATTTTAATTCGCTTATGATCAATCAAAAAGACAAGTTCTTTAAATAAATCAAGCGGCTGATTGGAAAAGTGGAGAGTTCTAGACTTTAATAGACCGAACAGTCCCTTTTCCAAATCATGTAAAATATTAATAAGTTTTACCCAACTAATGGTGTTTTCCATTCTAAAAAAAAATGTTACAATAAGTATGTGTAACATTTTTATCAGTTTACACACACACTTAAAAAGTTGTCAATTTTTTTTGTTTTAATGAAACAGAAAATTGCTTGATTTTAATAAAAACTGCACTCTGCGTTAAAAACTCGCCTGCATAAAAAAGTATTTACATACATAACACAGCTGTAAAAAGTGGTACTTTGTTACACTGAAATATAATTGGGGGTAAGATATGTTACACTCTTGCCAGTTATTTGTGCAACATGTTCAGAAAGGAACACGATAACTGCTTTCACTCTTGCATGTATTTTTAGAATGGAACATAAATCCGCTCGAATGGTAGCATTAATGTAACATTTTTGCCAGAAAGGAAAACACCATAAGACGTATATCGCTTGGCCTGGCTTAACTTTCATAATTTAAAACCAATAACTAAATAATAGAGAGGAATATTTAATTCTTTCTTTCTACAACTTGACATTAAAATTACTAGAATAAAAACAAAAATATCATAAAAAGTAAAAAATAACAGAAACAATATAAAAGAAACAAAAAAAGCAATGGGATAAATATCAGTGTTAGCACTTTTATTATAATTGTACTGAAAGAGAACTATATTTTTTAAACTTTAATTGCACAGAAAAAAAATTTATCATATTAGTCCTTAGTTGTGTTGATAATAACAATATGGGCTTTAGATTTGTTTTTTAGATACATATATAAACATACTTTTTTAAGTATTATTACATAGCTAAAATAAACTTGAGAAAAAAATTAACTTACAAAAAAATTTGACAAATAACTTTTTCACTTACCTTAATTTGACTAATATTTGCACACCTAACTTTTGCCACTAACGAGCCTTTTCACAATCTGTGATTAGTTTAATTTAATAGGAACATTACCAAACCGCCGATATCGTTACCCGAAACTATTTAACTTACGGATCGTATATTTCCTTGTTTGGACAAAATTGTATTCATCTGTCTAACTTTATGCCACTAACTAGTATATTAAACAAAAGTATAGTTGGTCCCTTTTGTGGTATAGTCCTCATACAGGATTTTAGGATATAAATGGCTGGAATATTACTCTTTTTAGGCAAAATTTTGCGCATGTATCTAACTTTATACCATTAATTTTTCGATATTACCTCGTACCAATGTCCTCCAGAAATAAACCTTTTGGACTATAAATGATTCTAGACTTTTTCTAAATTTTGCACACATGTTTATTTCAATGCCACACAACTACTATACTAAATACAAATATTATAGGTCTATTTTTTCATAACACATTCATACAAATGTGGTGAAGTGTAAACTTACTTACTTGTTTTTATATAAATTTATATAAAAAAAATGAAAAAAAGTGCAGATTAAAATATATTTTTAATTAAAAACTTTTAATTTTTTCTGATATAAGCTATTAAAATTCTGGACACAACCTACCATAGAGTTCTACTCTTCGTTTTATTAAATCTTCTTAAACTTCTTTTCTAAATTGAAAGCCCCCTTCGTAAACGTAGAGACAGCTTGATATTGATTTATTTGGTAAAAGAAAATCAACATTAAAAAACTGTTAGTATAAAGTTTTGAAAGAGTATTTAAGAAAAATCACAATACATATATATATATACTTACATACATACTTATTGCAGACAGTAAAAAAATTTTAAAAAATGTACATGCGTATTTATATATATTTTATTTTTGAATATACTTTGTATATTTTTGTAGCTATAATTTATATACGAAAAAAAATATATGTATGTATATTGTTTGTGTTAAATTTTTAAAAGTCATAAATAGATATTTATTTGCACACATGCATGCATTTTTATTAAGAAAAAGAGCAAAAATAAAAAGATCTCTTTTGAAAAAATATTTTTTTTTTCGTTTTAAACTTTCACTGTCATTTTTATCTAGTGAAAAATTCTCATGTTAATGGTAATTTTAGATACCATCTCCAGCTTCTTTGTCTATAAAGGACTGTGTTATGGAACCAACATTATTTTTAACTTTTGGAGCGTTAGAGGTTGCAGCTAATAGGTTATCTTTATATTCTGTGACAACCAGTTGGATATCGCTTGTAGATAAATCTTCCGAGGGCTTATATTCCAAATTTTCCGGTGTCATGCTTGTGGTTGTTATAGTTTTACTATCATCACTAAATAATATTTATTTATTTGCAAATAGAGGTAAATTTTAACTTAAACGAACTCAATACATTACCTTGATTTCATTATGACGATTGGTTGTGTGTTATATGAAAGATCCCTGCCATTCCCCGGTACTTTGACCTGAAGATTTTGCAATATGTCTAAAAAAATAGAAAAGCACATGTGGAATTAAATTGTGCATTAGTAAAGAAAATTTGTAATTAAATTGAAATCAAAGTTTGAAAGTTATTGTATTGAATTGCCTGTTTTACGATGTCGCAAGAATATTTTTGAGCATGCGAATACTTAAGTACGTAAATTGTTGTTTTTACGTTTTAAATAAGAGAGTTTACCTCAACCGCAGAACTTTAATTAAGGGCCACTATTACCAGTTGTCCAGCACTTACACAAGTAAAAAATTCAAGAAATTGACAATTCACACACAATATTTCCTAGCACAAGCTCATTTTTCCTACTTTCCACTGAGATTACAGCAATTTTTTCAAGAACGTGATTTTTTGAAGTTTTCAGAAAGTAAACTGGCATACATTCAATTGAACAAAAAACGGCGTTAGCAGCCCACAGTACCAAAACTGGACACATACCTAACTTCAAAGACGTAAGAGTATTATAAGAAGAGAGAAATTATGCAAAGAGACACATGCTTGAAATGCTGCATATAATTGACGTTCCCTTAGAGAAAAGACTAAATTTTAAGAGTGATACAGAGAAATGCGCGCAAACATATAGCCATATAATAAACAAATATAGAAATTCAAAACAAAGATTAGTTGGTAAAAAATTTATAAACATAAGACATGGTGTCAACGTGACAGTATATATGCAAATATATTAAGTTTTAAATTTAAAAATAAGTAAATATTGTTAATATGTGATGTTTTGTAAAAATTGTTTAATGTTATATGTATGTATGTTTTGAACTTTTGTTGGATGACATCCCTGAAGATCGAAATATTGAATTTTTATAAATACATATTTTCTTTACTATATAAAAAAAACTTTCAATAATGAGTTTTATTTATTAAGAAAATATTTATGACCTGAAGCCGAAATTAAATATTCCACAATATAAAAACACAAAAAGGTCAACAGTAATATATTTAAAAATAAATTATTTTTTTTTATTTAAGTATTTAATACAATAGAAAATACTTCGAACATTCAACTAATTATAAAAAAGTGTGTGCGTTCCTTAGAATGATTTACAAAATATATATGTATGTACATATAATTCCTATATACATATATTAAAAAATTAAGGTGTAAGTTAGTTAGTTTGTTTATCCCGCAATCACGCCTTAACGGCTGGACCGATTTTCATGAAATGTAAATACTTTAAAGCCTTAAATGTGCGATAGGCTATACGTTTTTGGAAAAAGGGGAGGTGCCACGCCCACAGCACTTTAAATCTAACTGTACTTATACTGCAAAACTATAACTTTTAATCCTGGTGCCTATGTTACACAAATTTTTTCAAAATTTTGTACACATTTATAAGGGCTCTAACGAAAAACATTTTAAGGCAAAAAAGAAGGCGAGGCCACGCCCCCTAAAACAAAAATCATATTATAAGTACTTATTCCAGACAGATTTTTTCGAAATTAGTTTGCATATAAACGGCTTGTAAAGTTTAAATTTTGAAGGTAAAAAGTGGGTGGGTGAAGATAGGGTGTAAGTATGTTCTACAAAAATGTTGGGAAGGAAATTTTAATGGGGGTCAATCTTACATTCTACTACTCTAGGAGCGACTCCGCGGCAGTTATTGGACATTTTATGATTTTTTTTGCTTTTACGATGAACTTTGACCTCGATGAGGCGCCATTTACCCACAACAAAACTCCCCCATTTTTTGCCATATGTATTTTTTTCCAAGTCTAACAAAATAAAAGCCGGGAGCATTTCAAAATCTCGTTGCAAAAATTTTTATATATATTACTATGCCATAGCTAATGTATATATACACACCCTACAAAATAATGGACTTTCAACAAATTTGACGCAAGATAGCTGTTTTAAGGGCAGTTAATATAGTATTAAATAACTAATAATATACAAATATTATATATCATTGAAAAGGTAAACAGATGGAGATTCGCATACATATATTTTTTACCTCTAGAAAAAAAATAAGGGGTCAGATTAAAAAAATTCCAAAATATTATATTTACAGTTTTTTTTGTGAAAATTTTTTATATTTGAAAGTTTATTAAATATGGTTGATTTATGATAACGTAATGGATTTTAAAACTTTATAATAATATTATGTTATTTATTATTTAAACAAAAAACAAAAAGAATTAAATAAACTTTAAGCTATTTTCTGAGCTATTATATTACACGCATCTTAAAATTTGCCTATATTAATAACATTTACCCTCGTGACCCCATTTTTGTGCGGGCGGTGAATAACTTAATTAAAACTGAAACCACAAAAGATAAGTTATTTTAATTTTGAACCAATTTTTCAAAAACTGGCTTGCGTTTTTTTTCTCGGCCAATAAATTTGAAATTTCGTTGAAAAAATCCATATTTTCGACCAATGCCTGGCGTAGAGCGCACGTCTAAATCCTTTCAAAAATATATTACTAATATATTGTGAAGCCTGCTTTTTCCAAAAACGTTAAGAAAGAAATAATTATTTTTACAAATATTTGCAAAAAAAGTTAATCAATTGTGCTCAATTTTTGTCAAAATTATGCCATTTTTGGAATCACCTTGAAAATTTTGACTTTGAATATTTTTCACGGCTAGACGAATAAAGATAATTAAATAAATTTTTTTGTGTAGGCTTAACAAACTTTTTAAAAAAACAAAATTAATTTTAAAAATATTTTTAGCATAACTACAATTGCAGACATTTGCAAAAAACCAAATAAAGTCAAGGTCAAAAACAACAATTTCAAATATTAAACCCAAATATCTTTTAAACTGTAACAGGTAACAAGAAAGAGTGAGTATTTTTATTTTCATCAAATAAATCCAAAAATCATTGAAATCGGTTGATATTTGCAAAAGTTATAAGCATTGAAATGTTTTGTAAGCCCGAGGAGGTCAACTTTGGCACCCTGTAGCTCAACGTATGTATATACAGGGTAGTCCAAAATTTTATTTTCTTAAACCTTGGGTCCTCCTCTACGACTGCTTCATACATTATTTTATAATTGGACAAATACTTTCGAAGACACAGATTTATTACCATTTTTTTTTGCGTTTGGCCCCACTGTGCGGCGTAACGTTAACTTAATAGGAAGCGATATCGTGATATGCTTGAAAAATTTTTGATGCCACAACTGCATGCTGTAGGCGTGGTTAACATGTGGTACAAACAAGACGGTGCCACATCGCATACAGCCAGGATTACAATGGAAGTATAAGTTATTTCAAGAAATTGTGATCATGGTTGGCCTGATTTGACTGCTCCGGACTTCTTTTTGTGGGGATATCTGAAAAGCAAGGTTTATGCATATATGTATGTAAACCAAAGAAGCTGGAGCAACTCAAATAAAATATTTTTTATGAAATTTATGAAATACCGCGTGATATGTATGAGAATGTAATAAAAAATGTGCTCAAGAGGGCTCGCATTTGTGAGACTTATCGAGGCGGACATTTATCTAAAATTGTATTATTTGCCTTAACGGTTGCAGTTTCAAATTAAATTAGCTTTTGCTTTAATAATTAATTAGTCCCAGGGTCAAACTCTGCTGGTTTGCACTTGGAAACCCCCTGCTTTTCTCATGTATGTCGCCTGTTCTAGGGTACCAAGTGGATAAAATTTACACATTTTTGCACCAAATGGAAAAACTCCTAACAGAGTGTATAATAGCATTTTATCATTTACTTAGCCAACCGCTTATTTTTTATAATAAGCTACCAATTTAGCTAATAATATTTGTTGAGTAATTTAAAATTTAATTATCTAGGGATTTTGTTAAGATTTGTTTGCATATTTTCACATATTATTAGTTATGGGTTTAATGTTTATGTTAAAGTTTTATTAACAACACTAAAGGGTATTTCGTGTAAAAATTCACATATTAAAAGCATAGACAGCTCATTAAAAAGATCAAAATTTCCAGTTGAATCGAATGCCGTAATTTTCCCCCAGTTTTATATGCATTTTTTAAGTTAGGCAATTGCTTCTAATCTTTAAGACTATTCCCGCGCAACGCCCTACCCGAATATGATTAGATTAATAAAGTCACGCACTAACTAGAAGCCTTTAAGTTGTTTGCCTATTATTTAAAGTTAAAAATTTCAACATTCTTGTAACTAAAAAATTAAAGTTGTTTATTAATAACTTAAATTATAGGAAAACGGCCACACTCACAAGAAGTTAAATATCTTCTTTTACTAACATTAAGAAAAGTTTTTGGTACGTCTCGAATTTTCTTCGATTTAGATAATTTTGTCATCAGTGTTATTTATTTACCTTCTGAGCAAAGATAGGTTATGTGACATGCAAGGTACATTGATCAAGGTAAGAGCAACTGATCAATTGATTTTTATTTTAGCCATATATTTAATACATTGTAGTGTATGCATACTTAGGTTTACCACTGTAGAAATTTAAGAACTTTGTTTACTCTAAGTTTAGTTTATGTTGGGTCAGCATTAATAAGTATCAAGGTATTTTTGTTTGTGTGAAAATGAAAGAACTAAAACCGTAATAATGAAGTTTGATTGAATGTAATTAATTAATTAATGTTTTTCACGTGCCAATTGTGTATGGGAACCAAAACGAAATTTACTAAAGCCGTGGGAACAGCAGACCGACTATTGGTTTGTTGATATCCTAAAATAATGCTGACCTATAGAATAAGTTAGTATATAAGTTGATAATTTTTGAAAATAAAGAACAGAAAGAATTGATCAGGCAGAAGCTGACTTTCATTTCTATTTTAAAATCGGCACTCCTGGTGCTGAGGGAAAACGGCTGCAGAGCTCAGCAAATACTGAAATAACCCTTAAACAAATCCTTTTAAGAGACACTTCATGGCGATCCTGCGGATCTAAAATAATAATAATAAATAAAAAAAACTCAAAATCAAACAAATGACTCAAGAAGAGGTTGACAAAATTTTTGAGCGGTGGCAAAAATTTATCAACAACGAATACGTTCCAGAAGGCACACCTATCGAAGAACCACCCAATTACACACCGACACCAAAGTCTGCCGGCCCGAAGCCCATAACTATCGAGCAGTATAAAGCGAGACAAACCAACTTCAAACCACAACCAAAACCAGAAATCAAGAAGAAGAAGAAGAAAGGTGGAAAAAAATTAAAACACCAAAAAGCCTGCAAGGAACTACAGCAAGTTATAGGAATCAGCCAAGGGAAACAAAAGCAGAGGCTTATACAACAACTTGTAGAACTAAGACAGAAGGGCTGGAAAAATTAACAATACTTATTACATTATTATTTATATAATATTAAAGCTCACTAATAAATGTAATATTAGTAAATTAATAAATACACTTTTCAACCATTTTGTTGAAATTTTACACAAGTAATGAATCCAGCGATTCATACCTTTATACTTAGCGAAGAAGATAGAATAGAGTATATTGTAAAACAACTCAATATGGGCATCGCAGATACAAAAATAGAAGGCCATGCGAATGCTAATGCGATAAATACAAATAAGATAACAATAGATCAAGAAATTATAATAATTTTGTTGATAATTTTTATACTAGTAATCATATTTAAGTTCTTGCAACATTATATAAAGAAACAAGTTGTACGAAACACTGTACAAAATGCATAATAACAGAACAAATTTTAAATAAATAAAATCTAAATAAAAATTTTTTTTTTGAAGTACATATATATATATATTATATTCATGGAACAGATTTTTGAAGAATTAGACAAATTAATTGTGAATGCTAGAAAATCTATAACAAAGAAATACACGAAAGAAACTATACAGGAAAAACTAAAGTCAATAGAACAATTGAGTGAAAATTTCGGGAAACTAGTAGGACATTTAGCAAACCCTTTAAGAGATGAAAAAATTACACATTTTAAAAGTTTGAGAGAAACAGCAATTCAACTGCTAACAGAACATAAAGGAGAAAAATTAGAAATAGGGCAAAAAGCTGAAAATCCTAAAATCATGTCGAACTTTGACGGTAAAAAAGCTTCAGAGATGATCCCAGTCTTCGACGGAAAACCAAAACATGTTGATATTTTCCTTTCAATGACAGAAATGGTTCATACCGAACTAAATGATCAGGGGAAAAAGAACCTAATAAAATATGTATTGGCGATAAAATTGATAGACAGAGTCAGGGATATTTTGATTATAGAAAACACACCTGAAACTTTCGAAGAACTTAAAACAATTTTAAAAAAACATTTTAAATCCACAAGAACGGCAAGCAGCATACATTTTGATTTAAGGAACACTAGGCAAAAGGGAAATGTACTAAATTACAAGGAACGGATTAACACTTTGATAGCGGACTTGACATTAGCACAAATTTCCGAACTAGAGGACAGTACCAATCATGTGGCTCGTTCTACGATTAAGACCATGAATGAAAAATTGGCATTGGAAGTTTTTCAGGAAGGTTTATATAAGGACATAAGAACAGCTGTAATAGCAGCACAACCCAAGACTTTGGCACAGACCATAGACCTCTTATTGCTTTGTTTACCCACAAAAACCCATCTTCAAAATTAACCAGAATTAGACTTGAATTATCGGATTATGACTTTGAAATAAAATATAAAAAGGGAGCGAATAATACAAACGCAGACGCTCTATCGCGTGTAGAAATAGATTCACAAATATTAAGAGACATGATTCCAATCTGTATTGATGAGAAAGAAAAGAAAACCTTGGCAATAACAAGAAATATGTTTAACAGCGAAATGAGAAATAAAATTAATAACGAAGCGAAAGGCAAATATGATAAAGAGGGAATTATAATAAAAGACTGCATATCTCGAAAGGAGACTGATCACCTCCATATGTGGGAATGTACGTCAATAAATAATATTAAGGAGCTCCAAAAGATTGAATTTATATATGATAACAAGCTGCGGCGAAAATTTAAAAGTGAATTAGAAGAAAGGAATGATAAGATAACGCGCATAATATGCAATAAAAGCGAAAATCCTATGTTTTCAGGAACATTTATGGAGAAACTTTTATTGAAATTGAGGAAATTGAAATTTAAAAAGTACGTACTATATGACGATGATGAAATATTTAAATATATAACGGCCGAAGAATTGAAAGAAAGATGCAACAATATAAAGAACAACGATATAGAAATAATAATATACAGAAAGCCAAGAGGGATAAAGGATAATATAACACAATATAGATTGATAGAAGAATTTCATGACTCACCACATGGAGGACATTTTGGAATTAGGAAAACACTTTCCAAATTAAGACGAAGATATATTTGGAAGAATATGAATAAAATGGTTAAGAAGTACATAACAACGTGTGATTCATGCCAGAGGCATAAACAAATAGGAAATACGAAAGGACCCTTTACTATAACAGATACACCATCACACGGTTTTGATACTGTTGTAATGGACACAGTTGGACCACTAAGACCATCCGGACAATTTAGATACATACTTACCATGCAGTGTGAACTAACAAAATATGTTGTTGCTTGTCCGATGGAATCAAAAGATGCCAAGACAGTCGCAAAATCTTTAATAGAACATATTGTATTAAAATACGGGTTATTTAACATTCTCAAAACCGATAGAGGAACTGAATTTACCAATGAGTTAATGAGAGAGATTTGTGTATTATTAAAAATAAAACAAAATTTCTCAACACCTTACCATCATGAAACTTTAGGTACAATAGAACGAGATCATCGCGTTCTAAATGAATATTTTCTAAATTTTGTAAATGACATTAATTGGCATGAATGGATACCATATTATGCTTTTGCTTTTAATACGACACCAAATGTCGATACAGACTATTCACCGTTCGAACTAATTTTTGGTAGACTTCCTAGACTACCAAACGATATTTTAGATGATGCTAAGAAAATTTATAATATTGATAACTATTTAAATGAACTAAAGATTAGACTTCACGACTCATTACAAAGAGCAAGAGGAATAATTCTCGAAGTAAAAAGAAAAAGAGGATTAGAATCTGAAAAGAAGCAAAATAGAATAAATCTTAGAATAGGAGATTTAGTTTTAGTTAAAGTTTTAAATAGAAAAAAGTATGAACCACCATACAAAGGCCCATACAAAGTAGTAGACTTAGAAGATTTAAATGTACTCATAGAAATTGACAAAACAAGAACTAAACTAGTGCATAAAAATTTGCTAAAAAAATACTTAAATTAACATATATTGGTTATATGTAAGAAATATAAATAATATAAAATCCTGTATGTAACAATATGAATAAGAAATAAGAAGATGAGGTGCTTCAAATTCACTTTATAAAAATGCATACATAATCATACTTATATAAATTTTTTTAATTTTAACTTTGTTTCATTTTTTAATAATACCCAAACCTAAAAGGGTAAGGGTGTAGTGTATGCATACTTAGGTTTACCACTGTAGAAATTTAAGAACTTTGTTTACTCTAAGTTTAGTTTATGTTGGGTCAGCATTAATAAGTATCAAGGTATTTTTGTTTGTGTGAAAATGAAAGAACTAAAACCGTAATAATGAAGTTTGATTGAATGTAATTAATTAATTAATGTTTTTCACGTGCCAATTGTGTATGGGAACCAAAACGAAATTTACTAAAGCCGTGGGAACAGCAGACCGACTATTGGTTTGTTGATATCCTAAAATAATGCTGACCTATAGAATAAGTTAGTATATAAGTTGATAATTTTTGAAAATAAAGAACAGAAAGAATTGATCAGGCAGAAGCTGACTTTCATTTCTATTTTAAAATCGGCACTCCTGGTGCTGAGGGAAAACGGCTGCAGAGCTCAGCAAATACTGAAATAACCCTTAAACAAATCCTTTTAAGAGACACTTCAACATACACACCTTGTCAAATATATTACAAAAATATTTTTGTGTGGTTTTTAATAAGGCTCCATTTGTTTTCAATTATTTTAAGAGCTAACTTCACCGGAACGCTAGGAAACAACGATACCACATCTAGTGACATTAGAACTTCATCACTCTCTATAATTACGTCATTAATCTTTGTCTTAAACTCTATGGCGTCCTTAACATTATGCTTCGAGTCTTTAGTTAAATTCTTTAGAATATTCGTTATATATTTGCATAATTTTGTATGCTGGGGAATTTATAGAGGAACAAATTGGTCTTAAGGGAATATTATTCTTGTGGATTTTAGGAAGCCCATATAAACGAGGGGATACTGCCGTTTTGTCTGTAAGTTTGTGCTTTTAATCGACATACAAGATTAACTTCAAATTGTACAATTTTTCTACAAATTTGTTGTTCTTGTTCTGTAGCACTGTGGTAGGGTCTTTCTTTATACGCTTGTACATACATATATCACTTAAAATGTTTCTCATCTTGCTTTCATAGTCCTCCTTCTCTAATGCTACTATAAAAGTATAGTATAAAAACACAGACATATGTATGTACAGAAACATACACACAAATATCGTGTTTTATTTTTGTTTTAATAAATGACCTTAAGCCGTAACAAACCACCTTAAGCCGTGGACAAACTCATATATACCCTTATCACTATGTGAAGAGTATAAAAACGATGAATCCTCAATTTAAAAAAATGTAAATCGTTAGTTTTTTAACAAAAAAAGTATGTGTTCCCAGCAAAAATTTCGAAGTAATTAGTCATTACAAATTTCTTACTTTTCAGTTATTATTACATACCATCTGTATAACTTAGCAATTGTTAGATACTGAGCTCGTTTTTATCTTAAATAAGGGCAGTTAGTTTCAGTTTGACAATTTTTTAGCTTATTCTAGCAAAATATTTTAAGCTTTAACCAAAACATCACATAAAAACACTTTAAATGCAACAACGAGTAACTGGGGAAAGTGTTATTTTAATGCCAATAAAGTAATAGGGTATGTAAGTCCCTCTTTGTAAGCGAGAATGATAAGTATTTTTTTAACTCCCTCTTTGAAGGCGAGCTAGTATGTACTTGCCTCCAATGTCATCGTCATGTTAAAATAATGGGTTAAAATTCTCATGAGTACGAGTTTTTGAATTTTAACTAATTTTCAAGCAATGCAAGTTTTTCAAAAAAAAACATGTGTAATTCGTAGTTCATGTGTAATTTTGGCATGATCCATGTGTAATATAACATTTCCTTGGTGGCAACACTGGTCTATCTACACAAAAATGTATACAAAGAAGAAAAAGTCAGATATAGGCTGATTTTATTTTTTTTACTTAAGAGTATCTGAAAGTGTGTTGGAGTGAAAGTGGGAGAAGGTCGCACTTCGTGTAGGGTGGACCTTGTCTATGGTGGGCACACTTATGATTACACTTACTTTTTTTTGTTGCATAATTTTATTTTGTTTTTTAGTTTCACTATTTTTGCTTTCCAGTTTTATGTAAGAAAAAACACTATTTGTAATTTATCTGCACATATGTACTTTATTCACGTCATTTCAAACTTTAGGGATGAACTTAGGTATGTATAGGACAGATAATGCGTAGGCACTAATTAGTTTTAACCCTAAATTAAATTTTAGTAAGATGCAACAATCACGACCCAAGAGCAACTGTCTAAGTTAAAGCTAAAATATAATTACAAAGTTATGCATTCCACAATTACACTCGTGGGTGTTTTATTAGGGGCACACTCCGGTGCATTTTAAAAAGGGCACGTGTTAGTTTCATGCGTAAACATCCCGCCCCCCTTGCTATATTGGTGGCAAAAAAAAAAAAATTGAAAAAATATAAAGAAGAAAGGGAGGTAGGGTGGAAAACTTCATATTACGCCGTGATAACAGTTGTGGTTTGAGTCGCGTTGCGTTATAAGAAAAGTTTACTTTGGTGCACAAATGCCCATCGTAATGAATTAAAAAAAAATATAATGTCCACTGTAGAGCTACGAAATATACATAAGTGTATGTATAATAAAAAATAGTGTATTATCATGTCGAAACAAATAGGTTGTAAAAGGTAAAAAATTAGTATTTATTTAGATGCCAAATTTCCCAATAATGACCCATCCTAATAAGGTGTCCTGTGCCATTGGTGATTCGATTGATTGTAGTTGAATGCCGCTTCGAATAAGTTAAGGGTATATATCGGCGACCAGGATGATATTTATGTCGGCGTTGGTAAAGAAGTCGGGGTCGGCTAAGCGAAGATTTTGGTAAACGTCAGCCACCCCATCGTCCAGCTTCCTTTTTGGTTGGTGGCAAAGTAGATCACGAGTAACCTTTGTCGTGAGCGAAAAGGTAGGACCGTCGTCAAAGCGTGATCGGAAAGATACGCTACACCATTTGTCCTTATCCGATGTCTCCACCGGTAGGTCACACCTATCGATGAGAAAATTGGCAATGCTGCTAGTGCCGGCGCCAGGGTTAAGGAGGCATCGTACGGCCTTCCAGGTGTCTCTCACTTGTATCTTTATAATGGCGGTCGGCATAATCGTGGTGGTACCGACGTAATGTTGGGCTACGTTTCGTTTCGGCGTAGAAAGGCGCTTATGACGGTGAAGCAATGTGTGATGACTCTCATCACACTGTCTACAGCGGTCGAGGCTATGACACTTGGACCCATGGTGCGAGTGCGCCAGGCAATTCTCGCAATAACGAAAGCGTGTGACGACCTGACGACGTTCAGCAACGTTCATCTTGTTAAATTTAAAGCTATTTCGCAAGGGATGATCCTTGCGACATATCCGGCAGTCAAATGAGCGCTTTCCATTACGGGAAATTTTTAAGTTGCGCTCTTCCATTGGTGGTGTCTTTTTGCGAGCGCGAGGAGACATGTTGTTTCTAAAAAGGCAAGAAGAAAAAAAATGGTGATTGTAAGGCAGCGTACGGGTAGTTGTTTAGGAGAGCAAAACCAATTTTGCGACAGGCCGAGTCAAGACACCGTTGGCGGTACGTATATCGGCAACTCTAAAGCGCTTATCGGGACCTGGATACACTTTGTCGATGCGGCCTAGTTTCCATTGATTGGGAGGCGAGTTGTCGTGTTTGACGACGACCAGATCGCCGGGAACAAAATATCTTTGGGAGTATTTCTACTTAACTCTCCTGTGAAGATAAATTAAATATTCCTCTTTCCATCTCCGAGCTAAGTGATGGTGGGGAATTTTTAGCTTTTGCCATCGATTTACATAGCTCAACGAATGGCTAGACAAGTCGGGTTCTGGCGGAGATAACAGAGGCGCACCGACAGGGAAGTGGCCAGGAGTTAAAACGTTCAAGTCAGCAGGGTCGTCACTCATGGGACTAAGCGGCCTTGAGTTAAAGCAGGCTTCGATGCGGGCAAGCATAGTGCTAAACTCTTCGTATGTGAAACTTTGACTATGACATATTTTCTTGAAGTGCGACTTGAAACTTTTTACTCAGGCTTCCCAAAGGCCACCCATGTGGGGGGCACCGAGGGGTATAAAATGCCATTTCATGAGTGAAAAACTATCTTGAGACAGGAGTCCCTTGCGGACAAGAGTCAGAAAACTGATCTTATCGGCATTCAGGAGGTTTGAGGCGCCGATAAAGGCAGTGCCGTTTTCGGAGTATATAGTATGAGGAGTGCCACGTCTAGAGAAGAAACGTGCAAACGCAGCCATAAAGGCATTGGTTGAGATTTCACCAGTTGCTTCAAGATGGATAGCCTTTGTGGCGAAACAGACGAATACGAGAACATACCCTTTCGTGGTTTTGACACCACGTCTAACGTATGATTTTATGTCAAAGGGTCCGGCAAAGTCAACTCCGATGTTGTGGAAAGGGCGAGAAAAACTAGTGCGTTCCGGGGTAGGGCGGCCATTATTTGTTGACCAAGCTGACGTTTATGTTTTACGCATATCAGGCACTGGAAGAAAATAGTTTTTATTAGAGACTTAAGCTTCGGGACATAATAATGAGTTCGAGTAAGTCGATATAAAAGTGCATTTTGCCCATGAAGTGAGTATTTATGTACGTAAGTAACATAGAGTTGGGAGAATTTAGCGTGATATGGCAATAATATGGGGTAGCGTTCATCATAGCTGAGTGTGGAGGAATGTGATAATCTGCCATTGACTCTAATGATTCCGTCATCGCCAATGAAGGGGTTGAGGGTTAGCAGGTGGCTTTAACGGGATAGTGGAAACTTTTCAGACAGTTGGATGTACTCAAACTGAAAATAAGATCTTTGGCTGGCTATTATTAAACGAGATTTGGCAAATTTCAGTTCCATAGAGGTAAGTTCCGGGTGGCTTGGTCGAATTCTGCTTTTAACAAGACTGTAGAAACGGAACATTTAGCAGACGATTCGCAGGGCGCGAGGGAGATCCGAGAAGTCTTTTAGAATGTCATCACCTTCAAGTGTCGTCGAGTGTACGCGAAACGGTCTAGCTTCTTCATCAGTGGAGACGTTTGAACTTTTCGAAGGCCATTCTACATGCGGACGTTTTAGCCATGCAGGAGCATGCCACCACAAATTTCTCGAAGAAAGCTCAGAAATTGTGAGACCACGGGTTGCCAAATCGGCGGGGTTATCTTTAGATGCGACATGTGCCCAAGAATCCAGCCTACTTTCTCAATAATAGAAGAGATTCTATTCTCGACAAATGTTTTCCATTTATTCAGGGGCTTTTGAAGCCAAGCCAGTACGATGGTTGAGCCTGTCCATAAGAAAATTTTAAGGTTGAGCAGATTTAGTTGAGCCTGGATTGCTTCAATCATGGTGGCCATTAACTCCGCTCCACACAGATCATTACGGGGTAATGAAAAAAATTTTATGGGGGATACTTTAGTCTCAGCGACCATCATTCTCGGTACGAATGTATGTCGTAGCAGCGTATGCCTAAAAAGGCGCGCCATTGATGCAATGTTGAAGTTTGAAGGTTTTCGTCCCAATCAGTGCCGTCTTTCCAAATTAGCTGCATAATGATTTTTGCCACTACGATTTTGGGGGAAAGCCAACCGGCGGGGTCAAATAGCCTTGCAATTTCGGCTAACACTGACCTCTTTGTGGTCATGGTCTTGTCAGGGTTAGACTTAAGTTTGAAGTAGAAGTGGTCATGTCCAGCATTCCACCTTAATCCCAAAGTTTTAGTGACACTGGAGTCTGATAATTTTAAAAATTCAGTGCCTAAGAGATGACTTTGGGGGAGGTCTTTTAACATCATCTCGTTGTTTGCTGTCCATTTGCGAAGCACAAAACCAGCAGATTTGAGAACAATAATCAGTTCGTTACGTAGCTTGCAGGCAGCAGAGAGAGTGGGGGCTCCGGCTAGTACGTCAACATACATATAATTTTGAAGAATACATTAGACTCGGGGGTAACTTGACGCGCATTCTTTAGCTAATTCCAGCAATGTCCTGATAACCAGATACGGGGCACAATTTACCCCAAACGTAACTGTGTTGAGTTCGTAATCTTGAGGTTGTTCATTGGGAGAGTTATGAAAGATAATTCGTTGGAATGGGGTATGTGAAGAATTCACGAGAATTTGGCGGTACATTTTCTTTATGTCCGCATTGAACACATATCAGAATAGTCTCTATCGCAGGACGAGAACAGTAAGGTCAGCTTGAAGTATAGAACCGGGGTGAAGAAGATCATCAAGACTTGTTCTTGGTGACATGATTGAGTTTAATCCATGAATGTTCACTTGGGAAGATCGGATATTGAGACCGAGTCTTTTTTGCAACTTCTTGGAGATGAAGGTTGCTTCGGATGCAGAGTCGATAAGAGCACGAACGGTGCATTTTACATCGTCCCGATAAACATCAATGAGCGCAGTGCCAAGCACGACAGATTGTGAATGGGATTGCAATTAGGTAGTGTATGATTGTTACTGCCGTCTGGATGCGTCTTGGGATGTTGAGGGGGTCGTATCTAAAACTTGAGGGGGTCATTTCCACGAAAATGGTTCGTATTAGAAATGGGGTTGAAAACAACAGGACCGGGGGTTTGATGGTATGTGTTGGTTTCAATTGGGGTCGATTGGGATCCAGCACGGGGGAGTAAAGAATGATGTTTTTTCTTGCATATGGTGCAAAGAAAACGGCTTTTGCAGTTTTTGAAATCGCGTGAAATTCCTAGGCAATTTGTGCATCGTTTTTGGTATTTAACGACGTTGAAGCGCTCTTCAATAGACATTCCGAGGAATTTAGAGCATAGCCGAAGGGGGTGTTCTTCAGAACAAACAGAGCATTTTCCTTGCTTATCTTTTGAAACGTTGGTGAATTTGGTTTTTTATTGTGGTTTGACTTGTGCAAACTTGAGGGATGTGGACGTTAAAAAGGCGTCCATTTCCTTCCAAGTGGGTACAGTGGTTGTTTTGGGTAACAAGTGTTCCCACAGATTGAGCGTGACATCGGGCAGACAAGTCGAACAGATATATACAAATATAATATCCCAATTGTTGGTATCAGTCTGTAGTAAGGTTAGATTGGTTACACAGTCATTTATTCTTCGCTGCAATGGTCGAATATTAGGGCCAGTTTCCTTTAAGACGGGCGATATGCTGAAAGAGGATTTTAATTGAGCGTTAACCAAAACCCTTTTATTTTCATACCGTTGTAAGAGATTCTGCCATGCCACGTCAAAACCTTCGTTAGTTATGGGACACGTTTTAAGGATATCTCGGGCTTCTCCTTGGGTCTTCTTGAGTAGATGGCACATTTTCTCGATGGGGGAAAGTCGCTTATTGTTCACGTAAAGGGCAGTGAACATATCGCGAAACGTCGGCCATTAGGTATAGTCGCAAGGCGGAACAGATATATGGGTAATATGGTCAGAATGAGGTTCAACGACGGGAGCAAGGGGTGCTTTTGGTTCCGTAAGGCCATCCCAGAGCTCATTGATTCTAGCGAGAATAGTATCAAATATAGAATACACAGAATATCCAATATGTACATATATGAATATGCGTGCAATGGGGGGTTGAGATTATCTAGGCTTAAGTTTAAGAAAACTTTTCGAGCGAGCCACGTATTAAATAATTTAAAATATGTGTGAATGTGTTCATTTACATTTACTATATTATATATTTCCCAAAGAGGTAACGTTATAAAGGTCTAATGTTTAAGTTAAGGGAACTTTAAAAGCGAGTCTCGTATATTAGTTAGTGCTAAAAAATATGCGTTTTCAAATAAACATGTACGTACATGTATATGTACATGTACATGTATGTACTGGGGGTTAGGATTATTAAAGTTTCTTTCAACATTAACGGAAAATAATAATTTCTTCTAATAAAAAAGAAATTATATGAACTTAAGCCAAACTAAAAATCAAAAATTTGTATTAAAATTAGTTCAACAATAAATAAAAATTAGCATATAACCCACACATGGCACGGTGCAAAATGATCTTTAATAATTTCTGTCAATTTGTCGTTGACAAAAAAAGAAATTAAAATGGTTGACCCCCCTTGTATATAATATACAAGAATAAAAAGCGTTTCATTCCATCTGAGAGATGGATGATGCTCGACCGTTAGTCAAGTGTTGCCGAAGAGACTTTTAATAGAAAAAAGCATAGTGTATATGAACAGTAAACTTCGTCCTAACTTACAAAGTAAAAACGAAAGAAAACAGTCATGCCGTATCCCTTTCTCTGTTACGTGTAAGTTAAATAGGTGATGCGTACAACCAAATACACTACTACCATTGTTCAAAGAGTACTGATGATAAAATTGTGTAGCTGCTTTCGAAAATACATTCTACTCGGCTAGTATCGGTAGAAAAATCAGCTTTTTTCAAATTAAAGTTTCTTTCAACATTAACGGAAAATAATAATTTCTTCTAATAAAAAAGAAATTATATGAACTTAAGCCAAACTAAAAATCAAAAATTTGTATTAAAATTAGTTCAACAATAAATAAAAATTAGCATATAACCCACACATGGCACGGTGCAAAATGATCTTTAATAATTTCTGTCAATTTGTCGTTGACAAAAAAAGAAATTAAAATGGTTGACCCCCCTTGTATATAATATACAAGAATTAAAAGCGTTTCATTCCATCTGAGAGATGGATGATGCTCGACCGTTAGTCAAGTGTTGCCGAAGAGACTTTTAATAGAAAAAAGCATAGTGTATATGAACAGTAAACTTCGTCCTAACTTACAAAGTAAAAACGAAAGAAAACAGTCATGCCGTATCCCTTTCTCTGTTACGTGTAAGTTAAATAGGTGATGCGTACAACCAAATACACTACTACCATTGTTCAAAGAGTACTGATGATAAAATTGTGTAGCTGCTTTCGAAAATACATTCTACTCGGCTAGTATCGGTAGAAAAATCAGCTTTTTTCAAATTAAAGTTTCTTTCAACATTAACGGAAAAAAATAATTTCTTCTAATAAAAATAAATTATATGAACTTAAGCCAAACTAAAAAGGAAAAATTTTTATTATATAATAAATAAAAATTAGCACTTAATATATTAATGCTATAGATATGTTATTTAGTATATAATATTTTTTAACCTGGAATAATTGGTTTTTATAAGTATGTTTTTTGAAATTGCAATTAACATTGGGAGCGCTATTTAATAGACTTAACATTTTGGAGCTATAATTTTGTTCTTTTAAATCCTTTCGAGATCTTATATGTCTTCGTGGTGAAATAAGTGGGTCTGAAGAGTTTGCCTACATATCGAAAAGGTCCTCATTCTGTCTGATCCGTGAAATTTTGCAAGTTTTCATATATCTAAATTTTTTGTTGTCTTTGTTTTTGCATTCTTTGCTTCTTCTGACAACTCTCCAATCGGTAGGTAATGATATTCAATTAAACTTTTACCATGATCCATAATCTTATGAACCGTAGGAGTAAGTTTCTTCTCGGGGTACATTTGAGTTAAAAGTTGTACAGTTTTTGATGTAATATCATCAAACTTTGAGCCATTTACCATTTCTCTAGAGCTTATAACATTTAGAACAACTTCCAACCTTTTTGTAGTATTATTGTCGACCCCAGTAATTCGGCCTGTTACCTCATCATTTTAAAAAAGTGCTCTGGGCATATTACCATCGTTAGTTTTTCCATACCCCTGCTTAGGACACTCTACTTTTCCATTTAGTTTTGCAGTTTTACCTCTTCCGATACTTCAATAACTTTAACATTAGATGGCACTGCTTCTTTTTTGGCAGATGTAACTTTTTTGTATCCACAAAGAATATTCACATTATGATTCTTTGAAGAGCTTCGTAAAAAAGAATATTTTTCCTTTGATAATCCCAATTCCATAAACAACGCTGAGGTTTTTTATATATTATACTTTGTGAGTAAAGCAATTGGTGGAGTAGAAATAATCCCTTTGATCCTCTGCAGTCGGTCTGGGCTTGCAAGCACCACAGCCTGGTAAATCGTGTAGTTTTTCCACAATAGCAAATTTAAATGCATTTTCATTGTCTGAGTTTCTTAATAACTTAAACAATTTAAATTGGTAAATGGCATTATCGCACTTTAAAATAAAATTGTGTAAGTTTTGTTACCGATCACTAGTTTTACAAAGTAAAAACTTAACTGGCTGTATTACACAATTGCAGTTTAATTTATGCCCCAAAAATTAAAAAAGGGTTTAAACTACCTAATTTAAACAAAAAAAAAATAAATAAATTACTGGAAAATGAACATGCAATGTATATTTTACTCAGTACAAAAAAGTTCTAAAACTACCTGCCTACTTTTATAACAGGTGTTTTTAAATTTAAATAAATGAAAAAATTGCAATAGTTATGCCTACCTGATTGGCAAAGCAAAATATTGTTAATACTTTAACGAGAAGCAATAAAAATATATAACAAGTTACTTTATTTTACACTAAAATTACTGCAGGAAATCACTTTTTTATTTCTCTTCACATTTTGCACACACCTTTGTTATTTCACCCACAGCGGCAACTTGCGGTGGCCAAACTTAGATAAATTATTTAAGGTACTAGCTGACCCGGTGAACCTCGTACCACCTAACAATTATTGAATATATGGATTTTTTAAAAGGAGTACAAAGCTTATTTAGTCAAATAGTTTATTGGAATATATTAACAAGGAAAACAAAAATTAAAAAAGATTACAAAAATAAGGAAGCTCTGTATTTTAGTGCTTGAGGTTAATTCCCTTCAGTACATTACCTTGTGATATATGACATTTTTCGTTTTGTTATTAGGCGCAAGTACAAAAAAAGTAGATGGTTTGCCCACACGTGAACATGAAACGTATAGTTGGCCATAAGAAAAACATGAATTCTCTATATTAAGACCAAAAATACTCAAGGATTGTCCTTCTGATTTGTTAATCGTCATTGTAAATGCAATAGCAAATTGAGTTCGCTTTAACTCAAAAGGCATATCGGTTGGTATCATCGGAATTCTCGGAATGAGAACTTCTTCACCTTTGAATTTTCCTCTAAGTATAATTGCGTGAATAACATGGACTATTAGTTTTGTTATTACCAAACGTGTTCCATTGCAAAGTCTTGGTTGGGTTAAATTTCGAAGCACGATAACTACCGAACCTACCTTCAGTTGTAAGCTATGCGGTGGTAAGCCAGGTACATCCAAGGAGTTTAAAACTTCAGTTGGTGGCTTCATCTTCGTTTGTTACACAATGAATAGATTTAAAAGAATGCAGAGTACCAACGATTAGATTCTGAACTACATATATAGTTTAAATCATCCACATCTATATTTTTAGTTGCTAAAATTGCCCGTTTACTCAACCAGTCATAATTATGTTGGGGAATACTTTCTGGATAAGCTCTTCTTTTGACGATACAAAATTACAAAAATTTTGAGGAAACGAAATCAATCTATTTAATTCGTCGACAAGAATACGGCCATTACCGATAGTCAACAATTAGTTGGAGAAATTTTGAGCTGATAAATCGTTGAGAAATGTAACTCTCATGTTTTCCGTTAACTGCAGTATCTTTGCAAAGCGCCACAGACTTGAGGATTTAACGCAAGCATTCATTCGATCAGCAGCCGTCGATCTTGGAATGACTGGCAGTGTTTGGCGGAAATCACCAGACATTAAAATCATTGCACCTCCAAAACATCTTGAGTCACTGCGCAGATCTTTTAGTGTTTTTTCAAGGGCTTCTATTGCGCGCTTGTGTGCCATTGTGCAGCCGTCCCAGATAATGATTTTACACGCTACCAAAACTTTGGACATGGCGGAGTTTTTCGCATTGTTACGTGTCGGTTGCTCTTTATTTTTAAGGTTTAATGGCAATTTTAACGCTGAGTGAGCTGTGCGGCATTCTTCTAACAATATGGCCGCTATTATAGAAAAAGCTACAGCTACAACAAGGTTGGATCTCGCACGAACAGTGACTAAAATCAATGACATGAGGAATGTCTTCCCAGTTTTACCATGGGCATCCAAGAAAAAAAAACCTCCATTTCCCTCATCAATTGCCTTCAATATTATATCATAGACTTCCTTCTGTTGGAGGTTTAAGAGGGAAACATTGGTTTGAACTAATTGGTTCAACTCATGTCGATCGTATTCACGATCACGCTTCAATTCTCGATTAAGTAGCCCATTAATTTCATGTTCTGATGCTGGCAGTCCTAACCTGACTAACAAACTGCAACAAATAAGGTAACACATGTCTTCAATTAAGAGCAAGGCCCGGTTATGCATCTTTTTTTTCTCCATATTATTATTATTGAATCTTTGCTAATGCGAACTAACAATATGTATTCAAATCTTAAAATTATGTAATTGATAATAGTCCAGTAAGTACCAGACCAAAATTTAGGTTCTTATAATAAGGTAAATAAGGTTATGCATCTTCGCATTAGAGGCCAGCCCAAGACGACACTAAATAAGGCATCATTTTGAATTTTCAATTCATTTCATACACCTTACGTGTGCACACACAAAAATAAGTACTGCGTTGTATTGTTCGCCATCTCTTTTATTTACTTAACTTAACTTAAATGAAAAATATATTCACAGTTAAGCACACTTAAGTAAAAAACGGCACATCAATTCATCATGATCGAACACTTCAATTTCAATTCATCTCGAAACTTTACTGTTGGCGTGTGATAGTTATAAAAAACGGGGGTTGATTTTGAATGTACATATGTATGTATGTAGAGGGGAGTGCAGTCTTTACTGACGGGTCGAAGATGGAGGTAGGCACCGGGGCTGTTGTCTATATAATGGACACTGGGGAAGGAAGGTCTTATAGACTTCCAGGCGAGTGCAGCATCTTCCAGGCTGAAATTCTGGCGGCGATGGAGGCCGCGGAATTGATAGGGGAGTACGCAAGTGGGAGAGGTGGCGTAACAATAAACGTGGATAGTCAGGGCGCGCTTAAGGCTCTAGAGGGACATTTTGTCAGGTCTAGACTCGTGGGCGACTGCAGACGTGCTCTTAGAGCGATTATGGGTACACGCAGGGTCAGGCTCAGCTGGGTTCCGGGTCATTTTGACATTCCCGGGAACGAGATTGCCGATGAGTTGGCGAGGAAGGGATTGGCCCGGAATATTGAACTTAGTTGTGAGCCGGTGAGGCCACCACTGAGTTTCTGTTATGGACTGATAGGGACTTGGATAACGGACAAGGTGGGCCAAACCTAGAGGGACAGGGCCGATTGCAGGATCTCCAGGCTTTTATGGCCCAGGCTGGACAGGATGGGCACTGACCTGCTGCTCAAGGAGAGCAGGGGGTTTCTGAGGCGCGTTATTGGGACTCTCACAGGGCACTGCGATGTGAGATACAGGACATACAAATAGGACAGGAACTCTCCAGATTTCTGCAGGGTATGCGGGGACGAGGAGGAGTTTGAGACGGTGGAACATCTTCTCTGCCACTGCCCTGGGCTGCATATTCGCCGACAGAAGTGGTTTGGAGGACGCTTCTAAGATGGACTTGGTGAGGTCCCTGGCAGTGAGCTGGGGAGCATCATAGGCTTCATTAAGGAGGTCGGGTGGCTGGGCAGCTAGGTGATTCAGAGCCTAGGACTACTGAATTTCTTAGACATCTTGCGGACGGTACTCTTGCTTCTTTATCCTTTTTTCTTTTCTTACCTATGAATCGCTTGACTTACTGTTTTTTCCTTTCTTTTCTTTTCTTCTCGACTCCTCTGAAGGAATTCACAATGGGCCTAAGGGCCTCCGAGTGGAGGTTTCGGACTCGCCACTACCCTTCGTAACCTAACCTAACCTATGTATGTATGTAATGTAATGTAATTACGCATGAATTTCATATTGATTGGCCTGCTTGTATATATGTTTGTTTATGTATCTACTCAACATTGTGTGCAATACACACAGTTTTGTTGTTGTTGCCACACATAAGCACAGTAATTTTTTTTATCGACCACACCTCATGACAGTACATAAGTTGCGTCAACAACAGTGCCTGACACCACTCTTTATTCTTAACTACACTACACTGCAGCAAATAAACTGTGTCAGCTACTCTACATTACAGCACTTAAACCGTTTAACCGCACAATAACACGAGAATTAGAAAATTATGAGGTTCTTGAATTAGCTTGAATAGGACTTGATGCAGGTCTCTACTTCGCATTGACTTCAAGATTTGGATTTCTCGAGCTGACACGATATTGATGTAAAATGCCAGATTGTCCTTGTATTTGTTCCACAGGTGACTTTGACTTGACAGGAATCATGTCAATAGCAAATAATGATAATAGCAAATAATTTTCGTATATGCCTCAGCGATTATCGTATCCCAATGAGTATCGTTTTTAGGCAAATTGAGTTCTTGACATGCAGCACGAAATGTTGGACAGACTATACCATTAACAGTACGTAGTGCTGCAAATGATGTTGGACCACGAACATTCACCAGCAACAACCGCCAATAAAAGCATTCATCATTCTTCGGATGAACTGTATAAATGCGACCAAGAGCATCACTTGAACGCACATCTGCACCCCTATTCTGTAATTCTCTTAGCTAAAACTAAATCTCGATCGCTAAGATGCTAAAAATAAACTACGGCGAATATTTTAGCTACTTTGCTAAATTGGTATTCCGTATGGTTTATCGCTTAGCTAAAGTTTTAATTTTTCGCCGTAGCTAATTTACTATCAGCAGACTTTTTCATTTCCTCTGCCTTGATAGTATGATTCTGAAAAGACACAAGCACATGTGGGAGCTCTTGATAATTTATATGTCAAGTAAGATCTATAGAAGGTGGTAGCGTTGGTACTACAAATACACCACCAACAATCATATGGAATTTTTACTTTGTAAGTCCGAAGACAAACACCTAAACGATAAAAAATACAAACAAACACACAATGAAATAAACGCAAAATATGCAGCCTTTTATGTGATGGTGTTGGAGCAAGGCAAAAAAAAAATAATCTGCTGACGAGATAACACCACCTTTTGTTTTAATCCACTTTGTTATAAGTGCTGCCTTACATTATTATTAGCGTTTGTCAAAAAATGTTATGCGTTTGCTTACAACAAATATATAAAATATATAAGAAAATATTTGTATATAACTTATTTTAAAATATATGCTTAAACATTTCTTAATTTTTCATGCATACAGACTTAAATATTTATGTATTTTAATATGTATGTATGTATATAACTGAAATGTAGTACTAATATATGAAACCAAAATTCGCGGAAATTATGGCGACATGTTTATATGATGGCAGCCTTAATTGTTTGCAAATATATATGTATGTTTGCATTAAGTAAACAATTAGTAGGGTCTTTGTATGTACATATGTATTGTGTTTTTAAGAATTAATATTATACATATATCATTACAAAAAGGTGCCGAAAAATAGTTTTTGTTTTATATTGCTGTAAAACGGCTTATCAATTTATGTTAAAAGATATTTCATATAATTACGGAAATGATTTATATTTTTAACAATTAATTTAACTAAGCAATTGTTTAGAATCTCTAGACATTTTTACAAAATATAATATAATTGTATTTTTACTTTCATTTTCTTGCTTAAATTAAAAATATTTTTCATTGAAAACATTAAATAAACAAATATTATCTTCTACTCAAATTTTAGCACTAAAAAATATTTGATGCTAAAATTTTAAAAATTTTAGAGATCAAATCGCTAATTTTAAATTATAGAATTCGATATTAGAAAATTTTAGCTATAGAAATAAAAGCTTTATTTGCGGCGAATTAAAATTTAGGACTATGCTAAATTAGGCGATATAAATAAAAGAATTGCACTCGTAGCTAAAAATTGCCAAAAAGCTTTTTTAGATTTTTAGCGATAGAGTTTTAGCTTTAGCGAGTTACAGAATAGGGCGGCTGGATGCCCAAAAACCATAGTGCCTTTCTTTCGACGTTAAACATTTTTTGAAGAAGCGTTCCAAGTAGAGGTGAGCGATCCCGTGATTTTTAGGGAATATCGTTAATAGTGAATGCGATTTTAAAATCACCGGTTATTTAAACAGTGACGGTGATCACTGTTTAGCATTTTTCACTTCTTGTAAAAGAGTTATTTTAATCTCTGTTAAATTATTATACATAATGTTATTTTAAGCAGTGATTATGCGATTTTAGTTATTTTTAACGAACTCCTGAACAACGCATTGGAAAAATAATATAAATGATAAATAAGAATTTAAAATATTTATGAATAAGAAATATCAATTTTCAATAATATCCCATATTTATATTAATATTTTTAATTTACTTTAAACAAAATTTTGATACAAAATTTAAACTTATACCTTTTGAGATAAGTTTTTATGCTCCCTTGGAGTATTGAGGTAAAGCTTTAATTAGAAAAGCAGCTTACAATTCTTGTTAAATAGATTCCAAACATTAAAATATATAAAAATAGTTGAAATCCATTGTAACAAAAACCTAAAAAAACAAATAACACAAATTAATCTGTATATGTATGTACATAACACAACTAGGTATAATATAACATTTGTGCGTTTTCTCGTTTAAACGCGTTCGTCGGTCTTTTAGGACTTGTCCAGCTTTTGAAAATATTCTTTCGCATGGAACTGATGATCCTAATGCTCAATAATTTTCTTGAGCTATTTGAGAAAGATTTGGATATTTATACTTATTTGTACTCCACCAATCAAAAATATTTTTATTTCTTGATTATTGAAAGTGAAGTTTAAAAAGCCTGATCGTAATAACTAAAATTTCATTTCAGCTAACGATTTATATACATATATCGCTTATTTACTCAAATGTCGTAATTCTAGAAATGCATTTTTGGCGTTAACGATTCAGAATTGTTTGTTATGCTATGCTTTATGTCGAATATATGATGTAGAAACAGTTACTTCACGGTTTATGTCACTGTCGTTACATGTCAAAATGTTATTTGAGTAACACATTACATTAAAAGTAACAGTAGCAGTTACTTCACAGTTTATGTCACTGTCGTTACCAGTGATTTGCAAGTAACAGGTATAAAATCACAGGTACGGAAATATCGCTCATCTCTAGTTCCAAGTGTAATACCGTGGCATCTTCGAGTAAAGTAAAGTTTGTGCAAACGGATCGCTTTGACAAACAGCAAAGAAACTTGTCAATGTTATCACTGCAGGTATTTCAGCACGTTGAACACTATTTGCCGCAGTGAAATATACTCGTTGGACATTCTCCAGATGCACTGCTAAATGTGCAACAATGGGATGGCATTCGTGAATAGGGAATGAGAATATACGCCAAACCGCCTGATTGCAGTTCACATATCGCCCAACTTAATAACGCGTAATTTCATCGTTGTTATTGGAGGTTTGGATGCTAAAATCAGCCATATCGCTGCCTTTCGTGACATATTTGCAGATGTACTTGATCGACTTCACTGAATTAGAATATTCAACATTGCAATATGTCTTAAATGATTTGGAAAGAAGTGGCAAATATAGCACAGTCCAACTGTTGTCAATCACAAAATCGTTTCCTTTTACTTTCTTTGTAATAGTGTGATCGTTGTCATTGGGCGATCAACGCCGATACAGTGGATACCCGTCATTGCCAGTGTCGTGTCTAAATCAACTTAAATAAAACAACTTTTAATTTCGATGGTTTTCTGTTAACTGCCCTGAGCGCGCTCATTCTTTATTAATTTATATCTTAAACATAAATATGGTACAAAAAGGAATTAAGGAAAACTTAATGAAACTATATACGGTTATATTTTAGGGTATCCCTTATTTTGCAGGGATGGCACTATACCTCCCTTTTATTTTAAAAGAGTTTAATTAAACAGTTTTACAAATTAATGTTTAATTAAACTATTTCGTTTTTGCAAAATTTTATAAATTTTATATTGCTTAAAAAAATTTATGAAATAAACAAGGTGATCATGACCTTTTGTATAAGCCATTAAATTTAAATTTAATATTAATGAGTTATTTAATGTACATAAGTAATAATTTAGTGTTTAACTGGGATTCCATCCCCTTTTAATGTTATGATTTTTGTGTTTTACAAATAGATAAATATTATAAGTAAGTAATTACAATATTATAATTGATAATTAGTAAGATTGTTAATATATTTTTAATTAAAATTGTTAATACAAATATTTAAATTCACTTTGAATGGGATTCCATCCCTATATTTCTTTGTTTTAATAATTCGCTATTTTTTTATTTTTTTTTTTTTTATACATATAAATGTGTTTTTTTTTTCATTCAGGTAAAATTTTATTAAATATGTGAACAATGAAAATGATTATGAGTAAATTGGTACTTAAACGATTATTAACAAATTTTATATTTATTTACATATGGATATATATGCTTTATATAAAAATAAAATAAAAAAGAGAGTAAAAAATGTAACTTACTTATGTTTTTCTTATTCTGTTCTTATGCACCGTTTTTTCCTCTCTTGTGAATTTGTTATAAATTGTTACATTAACGCCATCTATGTTTTTTACAATATACGGGCCATTATAAATACTTTGAAATTTGTCATATGGTTCTTTTTGTAATAAAATGTTATCGTTAATTTGCCGTGTTACAGGTTTTGCATGTTTATCATAAAAAGTTTTGTTTCTTATCTTATCTTTTTCAATTAGTGCTTTTGCTAATATGTTGGTTTTTTGCAATCTGTATTTTATTTCCTTGCTATAATTCTCGATATTATATATTTATTCTAAATCAGAATTTGGTTCATTTGGCATTGTTACATTTTTACCAAAAACCAATTCAAAAGGCGTGAATTTGTTATCGAAGACCGTGTTTGACGTGGTATTATGATAAAAAGTAAAATACCTCAGATAGGTATCCCAGTCAGATATGTTTCCACTGATATATGCTCGAATATATTCGTTGAAAACTCTATGGTTCCTTTCAACTGTGCCTAATGTTTGGTGGTGGTAACTAGTTGAAAAATTGATCTCAATTTGTAAAAATTTGCAAAGTTCCGTCATAATTTCGTTTTTAAATTCTGTACCTAAATCGGATTTTATAATTTTCATTTTCCCGTAAACAAGAATAAAATTTTCAAAAATCGCACGAGCAACAATTTTAGCAGATTTGTCTGGTATAGCTATAGTTACTAAATATTTGGAGAGATCACAGATTAACGTCAATGCATATTTATTTCCAAAATTGGATTGTGGTAATGGTCCTATTGTGTCTAAAACAACGATGTCAAAAACTTTTGTGGGTGTAGGTGTCAGTACTAGGTTCTCTACATTCCCAGGTTTAACTTTATTAAGTTTACACTTTGCACAGTTCCTAACAAATTTTGCTACGTCTTTGGGCATTTTTTTCCAATAATATTTTGTCCTAATCTTCGCATACAGTTTTTTCTGACCACAATGTCCTTCTAGAATAGGGTCGTTATGATAAATTTCTAATAATTTTTGTTTTTCATTTTCTTCTGTTATTGTTTGAATTGGATCCGTAAGTATAATTTCTAGAGTTTTTAATAATTTGGTACCATGATCTTTTAATTTCTGTAATGAACAAATTGTAAAAAATACATCATTTTTAGGCCATTCTGCTCTGTATATCTGTTCATTGTTGGCTTCAGTTTCTAGCCTCGAAAGCATATAGTCTAAACTAATTGTTTCGTTAACAAAATCTAAATCTACAGATACAGCTTTTCTAAATTGTTTATAAATATTTATGCGCAATTTCTTAATATTGTTTTCATCAATAATTTGAGTTCTGATTTTTGCTATATTTTTGTTTGCTTCATGGGAAAATGTATCATAGATTTTTAATTCTAGGTTTTCATTTTTGGAAGGAGGGTTTAAGACGAATTTACTGCTATGTTGTTGTTTTGACATTGCACGCGTCACTGCCAATATTTGGGCATTTTTATCTTTTAAATCGTTTATCGAAATTCTGGATAGTGCATCCGCTCCTACGTTTGACTTCCCTTTAATATATTCAATGGTGAAATTACATTCTGAAAGTTCGAGCCTTATACGTGTTAATTTAGAAGATGGGTCTTTAATATTAAAAAGGTAAACTAGTGGTCGATGATCTGATCTTACGACGAATTCGGTTCCGTATACATAAGGTCGAAACTGCGTTATGGCAAAGTGGATGGCAAGAAGGTCAAGCTCAATAATAGGTTTTTTCTGTTCAGACGAGCTAAATGATTTCGAAGCGTAATAGACTGGTAAATCGTTACTGTTAAAGTCTTGACTTAGTATAGCTCCACATCCTAGTTTAGATGCGTCAACTGTTATTAAAAAAGATTTTGTAAAGTCTGGGTATTGTAAAATATTAGGTGACAATAAAGCAGATTTTAATATGTTAAATGCGTTCTGACATTGTTCGTTCCATTCAAAAGTAACGTTTTTCCTAGTCATATAATTTAAAGGTGCAGCTAAAATAGCAAAATTTGGAATAAAGCGTCTGCAATAGTTAGCAAATGCTACAAAGCGTCTAAGTGCGTCCTTATCAGATGGTATTGTATTTAATTGCGTTTATCTTTTTTTCATCAGGTAAAAGAACATTCTGATCGAAAAAAATTGCATTTGTAGGGATTTATTTTTAAATTGTATTTTCTAAGAATGTCGAAAACGTTTTTTAAATTATTCAACTGATGCTGCTTACTACAGCCAATTATAATTATGTCATCGACATACAAAAAAGCCTTGTTTGGCATGAGACCGGAGAATGCAATCGACATCATTCTTGAAAATGAATTTGGTGCTACATTCAGACCAAAAGGTAAAACTTTCCAACGAAAAGATCCTTTATCGGCACTGAATGCGGTTATGTCGCGTGAGTCTGGATGTAAACGAATTTGATGCAATCCAGAAAATAAGTCTACAATTGAAAAATGTTTCGCTCTGCCTAAATTGTCTGAAATATCGTCAATGCGAGGTAAGGGAAACTTATCTGCAATAAGCTTTTTATTCACCGCGCGATAATCAACACACATTCTGTATGATTTCTGGTTGTCTGTGCTTTTTTTGGGACGAGAATTAATGGGCTATTGAAGTTAGAGTTACTTGGTTCGATTAAATCGTTATGCAATAAGTTCTGAACTTACCTGTCTATTTCCTCCTTTTGAGTATGTGCGAGTCTATAATTTTTTATGTAAACTGGAGATGAATCGACTAGTCTAAATTTCTGTTCATAAAAGTTGTTTACTGTCATTTTGTCATCTTTTAAAGCAAAAATGTCCGCATAAGATTCGCATAATGGCATTAAATCATTTTCTATATCTTCCGGCATTTGATTTCTAAGTATACCTTTAAGCTTGTTGACGCGTTCACTATTAATTGTATGTTCATTGATTGAATATATGTAAAAATTTTGCAGTTTTTCCATTTTGACACTGTCATTTTTGATGCATTGAAATTTGTCAGTTGTGTTAACAAGACGTAAAACTGGATTTTTAGAATCTATAATTCCCTTTCCTATAAAAACTTCTTCTAAAATTTCTTGCGAATCGACAAACATTGGCTCTTGAACATCACAAAGGTTGAAAACTCTAAATACTTCACACCTCGGTGGTAAATACAAGTAAAATTTTTAGTTCCGTTTAGTATAGGAATTTGACATTTTTCACTTCGTGTAGAAATCGTTAGAGTCATATTTTCATAGTTGATTTGACACTTATTGTCTTTGAGAAAGTCTTTGCCTAGAATGCCATCAGCTGGGATATTAAAATCGTCATTGACAACGTGAAAATCTTGTTGAACTAAATAATTTGAAATGAATAAATTTGTACAAATAGTTCCTAGCGTGCATATTGCATTGGTCGTAATGCCAGTAATATTTATAACCTCATTTTGATTTATAATTGTGTTGGGATTTAAACTTGAAATTTTTATTAAGGAAATATCTGCCTGGGTATCTACAAGGAAAGTACTAAGTTTATTTGTATCAGCAGAGTTTATTTTTATAAAATCAGCGTAATTAGGATTTAAGCTATAAACAGATTTTTTAATAGGTTGTTTTATTGAAACATCTGATTTAAAAATATATTTGTTTTGTTTTAGTTTTCCTCTCCCCCCAACATCGATTGTTGAGGGGCATCTGCGTTTAAATATCTGACAGAAGCCCTTCAGTTGTTGTTATTGCTTGAAGAATTATTTTCGTTATGTCCTCGGTAATTGTTTTGATACTGTATGTTACTGTTGAAATTATCATTTGTCCGATTACTACGATTATTATTATGAAATTGTTCGCTACTGTTAAAATGATTATTTGGTCTAGGGTAATTGTTATGACTAAAATTTCCACGATAATTCCTTCGATAAGAATTGTAACGAATATTATTATAGTTATTGTCCTGAAACGCATTATTACGAAAATTAGTAGAGCCATTACGAAATTGATTGAAGTTATTTGCTTGATAATCGTTATTGCGAGATCTAAAATCATTGTTCCTATATCTGTTATGACTTTGAATTGCTAGAACTTGTTGTTCCTTTAATTCATTTGTCTGTTCAATTACCAATTTAGCAATAACTTATTTAGGGTCTTTAAAGTACAATCGTCTGGAGATTTATTAAATTTACTAGCAAATTATGATTTTTTAAATTGTCATACTATGGTTACTCGCCCGAAAAGTGGTACATCCATTGATAATATATATAGCAACATTCACAAATTTTTGTACATTGCATCTGTGAAATGTGAATTATCAGACCATAACATTATTTCATGTGGTATCAGATTTCAAGCAAAAAGCCGAGAAAATACAGAAGAGCTTCATGTTTACTGTGATTATAATCGTGTTAAAAATCAAATCACTAGCAATTTGTCCAGATTAATCCAAATTGGTGATCCGGACACTGACACATCTGAACTTATAATGTGTGTAGATGATGCTATTAAAAATTCAACGTATGAAAAGAGACATAAAAAAATAATACGAAGAAAAATTGCTCCATGGTTAAATGGTAATCTTTTAAAACTTATATCTTATAAAAATAATATCTTAAAACAAAGAAGAAATAAACCTGGTAGTGCAGATATAGAAGCTAGGTTGAAGAGAATAAGTAGGATAATTAAAAAAGCAAGCAAGGAATCAATGAATAACTATTATAAAAAAAATTTGGATGGCGTTCAGAATGATCCAAAAAAATGTTGGAGGTTTTTAAATGAAACACTAGGAAGATCTAAGAGCAAACATATCAACCTACTGGATTCCTATGGTGAGTTAGTGATGGATGATATGCAAAAAGCTGAAACTTTAAACCACTATTTCCTAAACTCAATAAGAACTATAAAGGCAAATATTGAATCACTATCAGTAGATTCCTTTACATCTTTAAGAACCATCACTCATTATAATACAAGATTTCAGTTTAAATTTGCAACGTATAATGATTTACATAATGCAATTTCAAATTTGAAGCCAAATAAAAGTTGTGGTCATGACAATATAGCCCCGAAAATACTCTTAAATAGAACAACTGAGTTTACACCCTATCTGCTAAACATATTTAATAACATGGTAAACTATGGTGTTTATCCCGATGTATTAAAAATTCATAAGGTGGTGCCAATACCTAAGACACTTAATGCCAACAGTGAAGACAAGTTTAGACCTATTGCGGTGTTACCTGTTATTAATAATGTATTTGAGAAAATATTGCATGGTCAAATTTCAAAATATATGATAACCCATAAACTATTAAACGCCTTTCAATTTGGTTTTAGGGAAGGATGTGGAACGGAGGAAGCCACGGTTAATGTTGTAAACTTTATTTGTAAAAGCCTAGATGACGGGTTTAGTGGAGTGGCTGGTATTTTTTATGATTTTACGAAGGCATTTGATCTTATTGACCACACCATATTATTAAAAAAATTGGAATGCTATGGGTTTAGTGGTGAATCAATTACACTCATGAGAAGTTATCTAACTAATCGCAAACAATTTGTACAATTAAATAGCAATAAAAGCTCACTTGGAGCAGTTGTTCATGGGGTTCCGCAAGGAAGTGTTCTTGGCCCACTGTTGTTTACTATTTACCTGAATGATATTACAAATCTGCAACTTTCTGGAAAGCTTTATATGTATGCAGATGATATTTGTTTATTTTACCCCTACAAGCATGAGAAAGTTGCCAAGGTTTATATGGAAAGGGACGCATCTCTATTAACTGAATTCGCAAGAATAAATAGATTACTCCTAAATCCAGCAAAGACGCAATTAATGAGATTTAGGCCACATGATAATCACACACACTTTAGTGTTTTTGTAGATGGCGTTGAGATTCAAGAAGTCAGTACCATTAAATACTTGGGTCTAGAGCTGCAAAACAATCTTTCATGGAACCATCATATACTAAGTTTGAAGGCAAAAACTGCTCAAGCTCTGGGATTGATTTACAAATTTAAGAATAAATTTGATGGAAGTACAAAATTCTTACTTTATAATTCTTTGATTCAAAGCTATTTCAATTATTTGACCTTACTGTATGGATACAAAAAGACCAATGAACTCAAAGCGTTGCAGAGAATACAAAACAAATCTCTAAAAATGGTAGCTAATCTATCATTAAATTACTCCACTAAGTCATTATATAGAAATATTTTTAAGAATGTTCTACCTCTTCATGGAATGTACAAGCTGCAATTAATTACTTATGTCTTTAAAAGCCTTCACAGTATAGGGCATCATACGATTACTTTCAATAGAAACCAATCAACATTCAGTACAAGAAATAATATGAATTTAGCTGTAGCTCGTTGTCGACTTGAAACAACAAAACAAAGGATAGAATATATGGGTAGTCGTGAGTTCAACAATTTGCCTCAATATTTGAAAACTATATCGAGAATTTCAATTTTCAAAAGAAGTATTAAGAGTTACTTATAGCAAAACATAGAAGATATTTTATATTAGCATTAAGAAATTTAATCTATTTTGTATTTAAAATTGTTACACATATATTGTTAATAATTTGAATTATTGATATGCCAACTCGCCTCTATAATGCCTTTATGGCGCAGAGGCCACAGAATTGTGATAAAGATTTTATAAATGAATTTAAATAAATAAAAAACAATTAAAAAAAAAAAAATGCTGAAGCTGCTTATATAGACTTAACTAATGTGGATTTCGCATTTAAGCGGCAAACATTGACTGTTTGTTCTATCGCCATTTCGTGGGCTTTGCTTTTTGTGATACCTTCTACTACTAAAGAACGTTTCAAAGAATCAGCAAGATCTTCAGCCTGCTTGGCAAAGTCTGTAAAATTGTTATTTCTAACACTGAGTGTTGCAATCTTACCAGCAATTACCTTAGAGTTTTCCGGTTTAATCCCGTTTCTTAAAGCAGTCTTAATATCATCTATTGTGGATGTCTCGCGAGCATTTGATTCAAGTTTAGATTTAACGAAATTGATAAAAGTTGTCTGTAAGTTTTGTTCTGTAAGATCTTCGATTTGGTCAATCTTGTCTAAAAATGATTGCAATGTTAACGGATTTCCATCATAGTTTTCCCGAACTATCGACGCACACATAGTAATCTAAGATTTTTTCTGTTCAATAGTTGCCATTTTTCCTGTTTCTAAATTACTTTTTGAAGTATTTATTTCCGAATCTTCGATTTTACACTCTATCATAACTTTTTTATCCACACGCATAAGCAAGTTAAATGTTTCTGGAACTTTTATATTAAAATTAAGTTTTTGAAAGAATTTTATTAAAATGTCTCTGCAATTAATAATTTTGAAAAAAATATTGTGTTTATCGTCTTGTGATAAATGAATCAAATTATCTTCTGTATAAACTAAAATTGAATTATAGCGTTCTATTAAAAGCTGTATGTATTCATTGGTTTTTTCTGGATTTCTTGATAAGGGTCTGCTTTGCAAAACTCTTTTCTTGATATTATGGAACTGATTAAGCAATTCTTTAAATTTATTAAAATCAAAAGACATTTCCTTTTCCTTTTTTTTTTGCTTTTAAATTGATTCATTTTTATAATAGAATACGTTTACTTTCATAAAAAAAATTTCGAAATGAAACATATTTTTTAGTTTTGTTTTTTCCCCTATTTTTCTCTTTTATTTTTTTTTTTTGTGTTTTCAAAAAGGTATTTAAAGAGGATTTTTTTTTGTTTGTTTTTATTTATATTAATTTTATAATAATTGATATCAATATTTTAAATTTATACATATAAATATGTACCGATAAATATGTATATGTAAAAATAAAAACAATTATTATTTCTTTTGATTGGTGTAAGTAGTTAACAGGTTCATTCGTTTACTTTTCAATAAAAGTCCAGTAAACTGAACATTTACTGAGTAAATTAACTAATTTGATTTCATAATTATATGTAACAGTAATTGAGTAGGTAAATTAGTAGAATATCGTAAAAATAAATATTAGGTAAATATTAAAATATGTATAAGAAATAAGTTCGTATAATTTGTAAGTAGATAATATTAAGTAAATATTATGTATGTATTAAGATGTATGTAAATAATATGAAGTAATTGTCACAAATGTGTCTCGTTCTCTTCCTTCTGTTGGCTTTGTATAATTCTAGTGGTTACAGATCGATTTTGTTGTGACGTCTTTCTTTTCTGTTGGTTTTTTTTTTCTCTTACCATTTTTACAGCTCTTCTCTCTCTTAAGCTTTGAAGTTATCGAGTTTTTTTCCCCTTTGTTTTATTTAATATTGACCGTTATTATTTTTTTTGTTTCTTATTAATTTTTTGTTTTTACTGTTTGACTAGCTTTTTACAATTATAAAATGTCACTTTTTTCTTTTTTTTGATACAGTTGTGTTTTAGTTAGTTTAAATTTTGTTGGCGAATTGCGTTTCTAACAGAAGTTCTTATTTAATTCTTGTTTTAAGTTCTTTTTTTCCCCCAAGACTCTTGTCAATTGTTTAGTATTATTTATTCTTTTTGTTAATTAACATTTTTGTTGTTGTTTTTATTACTTTAACATTAACTATTTTTAAATTTTGCATGAACAAAATAACACACGTTTGATGTAAAAAAATTATTTAATGTTTTGTTTTTGCTTTTAACTTTTCCAATTTCTAGATCATTTTTTCATATGTATTTCAAATTTAGTTTAGTTTTTTTTTTTGTAATTTACTGTTGTAGGTTTATTTTTCATATTTATTAAGTTTTTTTCTTTTTAAACACAGACTTTTTCCTTCTGATTTTTCCATTATCTTTTTCAAGTTTTGTTCATTTTAAGGTTTTAATTTTTCACTGTTAATAATTCCCTTTTTTTTGTAAAAAAATTTTTTTGAAACGACTGCCTGTCCTGTCACGGTCGCCATGTCGTGTCTAAATCAACTTAAATAAAACAACTATTAATTTCGATGGTTTTCTGTTAACTGCCCTGAGCGCGCTCATTCTTTATTAATTTATATCTTAAACATAAATATCGTACAAAAAGGAATTAAGGAAAACTTAACGAAACTATATACGGTTATATTTTAGGGTATCCCTTATTTTGCAGGGATGGCACTATACCAGTGATAGATTCCGCCGTCAATTTTTGTGGATAATGTTTGGAACACTTGCCGTCGACCATGCACGGAAATTGGGTGTTGATGGTGCCACACGGTTCATGAATCATATATGTAATTACAACATCATGATCATGATCTGTTTCGGGATCAGGGATCTCAGCTCTTTTAATATCACCTTTCTGGTCTGGTCGAAATTTTTCGACTAACTAAATAAGAATGTGTGCATGCGGCAAGCCTCTTTTTTGCCGCTCTATTGAATATATCCAGCATTGAGTATCTCCGAACACGTATTGCCTAACAATATATATAATCAGCAAACGAATTTTTTGCCTAAACACACACAATTCACAAAATATTATCCTTAATAACATGTCAATAACGTTATAAACATGTTTTGTTTGTTTCTTTGATATTTACTGAAAATTGCTGATAAAGCGTCAATAGAATAGCTGAGCCTATCGCATCTTTCATGATGGGAAGCTATTACCAAGAAAAACTTCACAAACAGTTCAGTTTATAATGGCTTCATTTTTTTGTAGCCCTATCCGCCACTTGTAAATATTTTTTTTTTCATTTTATTAAATGTTTGTTGTGCTTACAAAACAATGTATAGAAAAAAACTGTGTTAATGATTCGCTAACTGACAGACAGATTCATCATTGCATAAACTAAATGCTTAGAGCAAGACTTCAAATATGTATTGGTTAATCTTGTAGCTTCTGAGCTAAAAAAAAAAGAACTATAATTTTATTTACGCTCGACAGGTTTCAAAGTTACGAATGCATTTTTCGTCCTTTTTTGAAATATTAGACCATTAGAGGAGAGACAGGGTAAAAAGCCATATTTTAAAACTGCTTATATCCATTTTGTACCTTCGGAACCGAAAAAGATAAAAAGGGGCTCAAATTATATTTTGAAATTGCCTTCGACAGGTCTCGAAAAAATATGAATATAAAATTTTGATAATTTTGATCCTAAGGGGTAAAAAAGGATAAACATTTTATTGGTAATTTTTAGGTTATTTCTGTTACTTTTAAACTAATAATTTAAATTGCGCTCAACTGGCTTAAGAAAAATATAAACACGTTTTTTGAAGTTTACAGTTACTAAAACTTATATAAGAAAGTATTTTTGTTGTATGGGAGATGCCATGCCCATTATTCACTTTTTTCTCCTAAGTATACTCTCCTCAATTATGTATTTTAGCAAACAAAAACATCCATAGACAATTTTAAGACTCTAGCTATAAGAATTATTGAAGTACATGTAAAAAAAATCTAATTCTACGGAAGGTGCCACACCAAAAAGCTTGGAGACCTTAGCTGTCACAGTTAATGAGATACAAATATAAATATTTCCATGCTATTAGAGATTCCACACCCATAATTCACTTCCTGTCTGTACTCATCTTAGTTATGCATATTTTCATAATAAATACCCATATTTAATTTGGAGATTTCAGCTGTTACATTTATTGACATATATATGTAAATGATTCTTTCTTGTAAAGGAGGTGCCATGCCTATTATTTTCTTCACGCCCAAACTCAGCTTAATGGTAAACATCAACATTGTAAGCACCTACTCAAAATTTATACTATTATAAATATTTTTACAAAGTTTTGAGAGTTCAACTGTTACAGGTATTGAGTTATATAAAAAACTATTTTCCTTGTATGGGAGATGCGACGCCCATTACTTTTTTTCCGTTCATACAGAGCACAATTAGCATATTAGCACTATATACATCCTTAAAAAGTTTGGAGACTTCAGCTATTACAGTTATTGAGATATATACAAAAAAACTATTTTCTTTGTATGAGAGTTGCCACGCCTACTTATTCCTTCCCGCCCATACAAAGCTCAATTATGCATATTAGCTCTATAAAGATCCGTACGAAGTCTGGAGACTTCAGCTATTATAGTTATTGAGATATATACAAAAAGCTATTTTCGTTGTATGGGAGGTGCCACGCCTATTCATTTTTTCCCGCCCATACAAAGCTCAATTATGCATATTAGCACTATAAACATCGGTACGAAGTTTGAAGACTTAAGCTATTACAGTTTATGAGATATATACAAAAAACTATTTTTGTTGTATGGGAGGTGCCACGCCTATTTATTTCTTCCCGCCCGTACAGAGCACAATTACGCACATTGGCACTATAAACATCCGTACGAAGTTTGGAGATTTCAGCTATTACAGTTATTGAGATACATATATACAAAAAACTATTTTCGTTGTATGGGAGGTGCCACGCCTATTTATTTCTTCCCGCCCATACAAAGCTCATTTATGCATATTAGCACTATAAGCATCCGTACAAAGTTTGGAGACTTCAGCTATTACAGTTATTGAGATATATACAAAAAACTATTTTCGTTGTATGGGAGGTGCCACGCTTATTTATTTCTTCCCGCCCATACAAAGCTCAATTATGCATATTAGCACTATAAACATATGTACGAAGTTTGGAGACTTCAGCTATTACAGTTATTGAGATATATACAAAAAACTATTTTTGTTGTATGAGAGGTGCCACGCTTATTTATTTCTTTCTGCCCATACAAAGCTCAATTATGTATATTAGCACTATAAACATCCGTACGAAGTTTGGAGACTTCATCTATCACAGTTATTGAGATACATACAAAAAACTATTTTTGTTGTATGGGAGGTGCCACGCCCATTTATTTGTTTCCGCCCATACACAACTCAATTATGCACATCAATAAACAATTAAGCTGTACCAAATTTGGAGACTTCGGCTATAATAGGTATTGAGCTATGTGAAAAAGCTGTTCAATTTGTATGGGAGGTGCCACGCCCAGTCAGAATTTCCAAAAACGAATTAGCCTAAAACGCATCGGGTATTTCTTTTTTTTAAGTTTCATTAAAATCGGTCCAGCCATTCTTGAGTTATAAGCGGTGTCACTAACAATAAAAAAAATGTTCTTTTATATATAAGATTATGTAGCAAATCTGGGCGAGACCATTTTTTGATATGCTCTATTTTATTTGTAAAAATGAACTAAATACAGCGTGTATAAAAGCTACTACTGCCGAAAAAGTAGGGACTCTACTGAACACTTTACTACTTCTTTTAATAAAAAAACAAACACGATCAAACGGCAATGTTTCTAACACTTAAATTTTAAAGTGCATTTTTTTCAAGACCACCCTTTCTTTTTTTTTTCTTTCAAAAAAATTATCGAATTTGAGCAGCTCCACTAGCTATATTTTTATCCAATTAAGAAAAACGTTTTTGAATTGTGATCAGTAAGTAGTTTTTTTTACGATGTTTTCATTCATTTCATAAAATTTTGTATTTTTTCCAAGGGTTTTAGGAAAAGGCGCCACAGTGCGGTGAGCCAGGGGAATGCCAAGATATTTCGTTATAAGTCGCTGAAGCACCGTTTGGTTGTTAATAAGATTTGGGGCACGTTTCCTTGCGTAAAGTGAAAGTAAAGTGGGTGCAATTTTGGTCATTTATTTTAATACCCCATAACTTTTCTCACTTCTATACTTGCGTTGCGTGATGTTGCAGTTGTTTCGAGGCCTCTTTAGGGTCTTCATGAGTACTGAGAAAGACGGTATTATCAGAAAATGCCGACATGTGTGTTAAATTATTGGTAGGCATATCTCCTGTGTAAAACAAGTACAGAATTTGACCTAATATACTCCCTTGAGGGACACCAGCCTTAGAGAAATAAAGTGTACGACGGACCCCCATTAGTTTCCCCCTCCCAAACATATTCCTAGAACATACTAACCCCCTATCTCAACACTTAAGGGGGTCGCCATACAAAGTTTGAAAAAATTTGGATAAAAACCCCTACAACTTTGCCGTAGTCACCCGTAGAGCGTTAAAATATGACACCGACCCCTATTTAAAATTAGAAATGTTTCATAAGTAAAAAATGGATAAAAATAAAAAAAGTTCGGGGTTTCAAAAGGCCAATGTGAAGGGTAAATAAGATTCGGCATAGCCGAATATAGCGCTATTACTTGTGAATTATTAGTATTATACCAAAGAATATGAACATATATATGGTGCTTGTCATACATAATTTGTTTGCAAGATCTCTTTATGATGCGAAAGGAAAAATAGAAAGTAGATAGGCGCACAGCAATTTTATTTCAATATTTGAAGTACGAAATCATTCGGCTAGGTTATATGGCTGGGTACAGAAAAGATCAATGTGAAGGGTATATAAGATTCGGCACAGCCGAATTTAGAGCTCTTGTTTTAAACTTCGTGGTGCGGAGAAAAGTTTAAATAAATAAATCATTTTGTGAAAAGTGGCGAAAAGTTATAATTAAAATAAATGTTAATTAAACTAACTTTAAGCTTAAGTTATAAACAACGTTTTTCAAGGCTCTTAAAACTGCTGATGACAGTGTGTTTCCATTAATAGACACTTCGATAAAGTCGATAAATTTTTCTTTTACTAACTTTTCGTTTCCGTTAAGATACCTTAAAGCTAAAGAAATTTGCCTTTTTCGGCAATTCAGCGGTCTCGTTAAAAATAATCGAATAGTATTTAGCGTCATAAATATTTTTAGTAGAATTTCTGAAATAAGATATGGAAACTTTTATTTATTTCAGTTTGAATTGTTTTCGATATATATAAAGCACCTAAAGGTAAAACAAGTAAGAGCGCTATATTCGGCTGTGCCGAATCTTATATACCCTTCACATTGACCTTTCGCAATCCCAAACTTTTTTTTCTTTGTAACCATTTTTTTACTTATGAAATATTTCTAATTTTTAAATTGGGGTCGGTGTCATTTTTTAACGCTACACGGGTGACGGGGAAGTTGTAGGGGTTTTTATCCTAATTTTTACAAATTTTGTATGGCAACCCACTTAGAGGGTGGAAATACGGGGTAAGTATATTCTAGGAATATGTTTTGGAGGGGAAACTAATGGGGGTCGGTCGTACACTTTATTGCTCTAAGCAAATTCTGAAGAAGTTGTGGGCATTTTCATATCATTTTTGTAAATTTTGTATGGCAACCCCATAAGGGCGTGGAGATAGGGGGTAAGTATATTCTAGGAACATGTTTGGGAGGGCAAACTAATGGGGGTCGGTCGTACACTTTATTGCTCCAAGGCCAACTCTGAAGGAGTTGTGGGCAGTTTTACATCATTTTTGTAAATTTTGTATGGCAACCCCCTTAGGGCATGGAGATAGGGGGTAAGTATGTTCTAGGAATATGTTTAGGAGAACAAACTAGTAGAGGTCGGTCGTACACTTTATTGCTCTAAGGCCAACTCTGAAGAAGTTGTGGGCATTTTCATATCATTTTGTAAATTTTGTATGGCAACCCCATTAGGGCGTGGAGATAGGGGGTAAGTATATTTTAGGAACATGTTTGGGAGGGAAAACTAATGGGGGTCGGTCGTACACTCCTCTACGGGCGACTCCGGGGAAGTTGTAGCGGTATTTACCTTATTTTTAAAATTTTGTTTGGCAACCATGTCAGGGGCTAAGAGTAAGTATGTTCCACAAAAATGTTTGGATGGATAAAATAATTCGGGTCGGTCTTACATTTTACCTTTGTAGGAGAACCCTGGAAGCCGTAGGAGCGATTTTAAAAATGTTTAAATGAGGCTTTGTATGGCAACGCTGTTATATGTATGAACACTAATACTAATAAGATTTTTGTTTTGGGTGTGTTTCAATAATATCAACATGACTGATTCTGTTTTTTTCTTTTTTTGTTGTTTTTTTATTATTACATGCAAAAGTATGTTCTTTGTTGTTGTTGTAGACTAAAAAAACGAGGTAGTCTTGGCTTTTTTGCTTATATCTCGGTCATTTATCGGGCGATTTTGCTGAATTTCAATACCGATTTTCTCGCGACTATCTGTGACAGTTTGATACCACATTCGGGTCTATGCGATATCGGGGGGCTTCAGAAAGTTGATTTCAACCATAACACGGACAGACGGACATTGCTAAATTGGCTTCCCAATCTATAAGGATCCAGAATATATATACTTCATGGGGTCCCAAATGGATAATAAAGAAATTACAAACGGAATGACAAACTTATATATACCCTTATCACTTATGTGAAGGGTATAAAAAAATTTTTGTTTTGGGTGTGTTTCATTAATATCAACATGACTGATTCTGTTTTTTTCTTTTTTTGTTGTTTTTCTTGTTGTTTTTATATTATTACATGTAAAAGTATGTTCTTTGTTGTTGTTGTAGACTCAAAAAAACGAGGTAGTCTTGGTTTTTTGCTTATATCTCGGTCATTTATCAGGCGATTTTGCTGAATTTCAATACCGATTTTCTCGCGACTATCTGTGACAGTTTGATACCAAATTCGGGTCTATGCAATATCGGGGGGCTTCAGAAAGTTGATTTTAACCATAACACGGATAGACGGTCAGACGGACATCGCTAAATCGGCTTCCCTATCTATAAGGATCCAGAATATATATACTTTATGGGGTCCCAAATGGATAATAAAGGAATTACAAACGGAATGACAAACTTGTATATACCCTTATCACTTATGTGAAGGGTATAACTAGAAAGTAGTGGCTTAAAATTTAATCTTCGGCATCTATACGAAATCGTAGAAGTGAACGAAAAATACCTTTCGAGCTTGTATTTTCAGAAGATAGCAAATGACCACCATCTTGATGTCCACGGAGAGGTAAATATATTATGCCTTCCGAGGAAAATTATAGTTTTTACTGTAGACAACAATTTTTGTTGAATTGCAGATATTTGTATTAATTTTCCACCTAAAGCGAAAGTTTTCTTGCGTCTACAAAAACATTTTTCAAAAAGCAACAGTATGTTTGAATATGCAATACATTTGTTTGTTAAAATATATGAAACGTTTGTTTCATGGCGACCAATATGTACTTTTATTTATAAAATCATATATTAGTTTTCCCTCTCAACATATTACTAGAACATACTCACCCCCTTTCTCTGTCACCTAGTGGGGTTGCCATACAAAATTTACAAAAATGATGTAAAAATGCCCATAACTTCTACAGAGTTAGCCTTAAAAAAATAAATTGTACGACCGATCCCTATTAGTTTCTCTTTCAAAACGCATTCCTTGAACATACTTACTTCCTCTCCCCAAGCCCTAAGGGGGCTGCCATACAAAATTAAAAAAGGGTAAAAGCCCTTACGACTTCCCCAGAGTTGCCCCTAGAGGAATAAAATGTATCACAGAGCACTATTAATTTTCCCTCCCAAACATATTTCTAGAACATACTTACCCCCCTATCTCTATCCCATAGGGTGTTGCCATACAAAATTTTACAAAATTGAAGTAGAAGTCCCTACAAAATTCGAAAAAAATTGATTAAAAACCCCTACAGCTACCTTAATCACCCTAAGGGTGTTCAAATATGACACCGACCCCTATTTAAAAATTAGAAATATTTCATTAGTAAATAAAGAAACGGATAAAAATAAAAAAATGTTCAGGGTCGAAAGTCCAATGTGAAGGGTACCTATAATTCGAGACCGGCGAATATAGCACTCTTACTTGCTTAATTACGGCGTTTTTTGAGCAAATGAAATAATCGTTAATAGTTGCACCTTTACAAAGATTTTCGCTTCTCGTGTATAGTTATATTTTTGTTAGTTGTGCCTTTTTGCATTTTAGCTTACGGTGTCTGTATATTGTGTCAAGCTGAATAATTTAAATAAATGTGTGTATAAATCCTTTTTGAGCTGCCGCTGCCTACAAAAAGTGCTCGGCGCAGGTTTCTGTATAAATATGCATAAATACACTTTAAGTTTCTGTATGTATACTTGGACGTAGGTATGTACGATTGTTTACTTCGGATACGTTGGCAATTCAAACGCATAAATAGTGAAGACTTTTTTAAGAAAGGAGACAGGTATAGTTTACTATCGTTTTTACCACTAATGCAAAGACAATAGATGTACATCATATCATATGCAGAGTAGAACCTTTGCAACATGTTTATGCAACCAGGCATGTCTGATTGTTGTCATTTCATTATATATGTATGTGAGAAGAGAACAATGAGTCAGTATAAAGACGTTTATCGAATAGAAAAGCCGTTTATCGAAGAGAAAAGACGTCCGACGGCGCGTGGGCAGTGATTTTAATTCATTTGTCACTTGCATACTTATATCTAATAATTCTTGTACATATAATTCTTTTAACCAAAAATATTCTTATAAAACTGAATAAATGAGAATAATAACTAAAAAACACTACAATTTGGGGGCTCCACCAAGATTTTATAAAAGAAACAATTGTGCAAATTTTTTGTTCTGTGATAAAGCAAAACAGCATAGAAAAAAAAGCATAAGCAACAGAAGTAAAGTTTTGTCGCGTTTAATAAACAGCATAGAAACCAGTGTTGCCACCAACGAAATGCTAAATTACACATGGATCAACCCAAAATTACACATGAAATTACGAATTACACATGCTTTTTTTTAAAAAAAGGCCTTTTTTGCCCTAAAATTAATAACCCAGCAAAAACTTGCTTTAAAATTAGTTAAAATTCAAAAAACTCTTACTCATTAGCATTTTAACACGTTATTTTAACATGGCGATGACATTGGAGGCAAGTACTTACCATGCTCGCTTACAAAGAGGGATTTAAATAAGCTATTACTTTATTAGCATTATAATAGCCTTTTTCTGTTGCTCCCAGTTATTCATTATTGCATTAAAAATGTTTTTCTGTGAAATTTACATATTTTTAAATTTTATACCCTTCACATAGTAATAAGGGTGTATATGAAATTGTCATTCCATTAAGTATAAATATTTTGGATTCTTATAGATAGGTAAGTCGATAAAGCCATGTCTGTCCATCTGTGTGTCTTTTGAAATCAAGTTTCCAAACCTTAAAAAAGTCGCTCAGAAAATAATCAGAAATATACCTGATTTAATCGCTATTTAAAATTAGCAAAATCATGTAGAAGCACAAATTTTTGGAGCAATTTTATCCAATCACAGCTATAGAAGTCAAGTGTTCTACAACAAGTAATTATAATACCTACATTTTGGAAAACAAATTTTTTGAATAAGAGCAGGGAGAGGAGCAACCCCTATTCAAATAAAGTGTTTTTGTAAAATTTTTGATACGCTATATTTCAGAAACTATAACATATATCGACTTTAAATGTTTCACAATAAGTAATTGGACAATTATGCATACTCTTTGGAAAAAACACGAAGGAATAACTTTTAACTAACTCTTAATACGAAATAAGTTGAAAACTGTTGGCCTTAAACATTCTACATGGTATTTCTATTATACATACAAACATTATTTTCTTAAGTTTTCTATTTTTAAAACTAGAATAGCTATCCACTTCGAACCCGGACAAAGTATTTATATTATAATATTGCCATTACGAAATAACTCGGTCAGATCAGATGGCCATAAAAAGATCAATGTGAAAGGTATATTAGATTCGGCAAAGCCGAATTAAGCGGTCTTACTTATTTTTAAATAATAAGTGTAAAAAACTTTTAATATATATATATATAAATAATAATAATTATTAAAAATTATAAAATTTTAAATTACACATAAATTACACATGCAAGCAATTACACATGGGCTACACATGAAACGAAAAATTACACATGAAATGTGTAATTACACCTAAGGTGGCAACACTGATAGAAACACAAGCCAGTTAGCGAATATAGTGCCCAGTGTAAGTGAAGAGGCGTTAGTTTTTTTGGTTGCAAACACAAAAATAAAAAGAAACAAAACAAAAAAGCCCACAATGACAAGTTTAGGAATGTTTGAGAGCGTTCGTGAGAACTTACGACATACAAAGAAAGAAAACGTTGTGGCTTTACATAAGTTTGTATATGAGTGCGTTGCCAGTTGGTTACATTTGTTACATTTTATGTAAATTTTTGACCCTGCATGTAACATGTATAATTTGAACGTATTACGCGTTTTTTCGTTACTTTTTGTACTAGTCACAGAACAATATATATTTGGTAAATGAGATATTTTGAAGGGCTTAAAATGTATCTATATTGAGCAATTCCATATGAAAGCGATCACCTTTTGGACGACCCCTCTCCGATTTTAAAATAAATAGTCTCAATCGATTGCCCAGCAAAAAATAATGTACCTACATATTTTTTTTTTTTTTTATAGTGACTGGTTTAGTGGTGGTGTACACCACTGTCATGTGACAAAATTGAAGAATTCTTCATAAGGGACCTCATTGAAAGTTGTTTTAAAAAAAAACTACTAAAGCGATCGCAACGAGTGATAGCTCGTTGGAAAGGTATTAAATCAGGCTTTAATTGAAAAATAAAATTTTCCTAAATTTTCTTAGAAATTTACCTTTAAATTTTCCCATGAAAATTAAATTTTCCGATTTTCCACAGAAGCTCCTAAATTTTCCGGCTAATTTTTTTTTTTTTTGGATTCCTCATAATTTTTGCTTTAAGAATCAGCAATAAAAAAATGAGCCCCGACTCCTTATTTGGACAGGAGAAGAGCATTTAAGAGACCACCTTGTTAAAAATACATTTTAAAAATTATTTTACAGTTAAAAAAACATTTATGAAGAAAAAATCTTTTTTATTTTGCTGCTTATACTTAATTACAATATTTATTAAAAATTTCAATTGTTTTGGCATCATTATAAAATTAAAGTAACTTTAAATTTAGCACGTCGGCAGACGAAGAGTACCGCTTTACATTAATTGACATATCAGAAATATTTGGTATGAAGCAATGAAACTTTTGCGTTCCAGTTATAGTTTTGACCTTATTATATCTGTTTTGAATTCGTCGCTCCATGGCATCGTGTTCTTTTTGAGTGCATAAAACTGTGTTAATGGCAATTTCCTTGCTTTGAATCCACGAAAACAAATGTTGTACATTTAAGATCTGGTCAGTATATGGCCTTTGCAAACTTGCCTTAGTCGCCATGCGTTTTAGGGTTCCCCCTAACGCATCGCATGGGCCCTTGCCGTGGGACGTCGCGAAAAAGTGCCACTCGACCTTGCAGTTTTGTTCTTCTTCAATTATGCAAAGATTGTAAAAATTTTTTTTATTCTTGTACTGAGAAGCCGCGCCGTCTGAGAAAAACGTTACTTTGTCGATTGCATCGAATTTTGATCTTAAGAACTCAAACAGTTTCATTTGAAATAAATAAACGGACACATAATTATGAGATAAACTCTCCCCGACAACAACAAGGCTTACGGTCTGTAGTTCGTTATCTTCGTTTTTGAAATAAATGCAAAAAGGATGCACCGTGCACTGGTCGTTTGCCCAGTGATAAGCCTGAATTTCATCCTGAACGAGAAAAGTGTAATTCTCGGCAAAGTCGCTTATCACAATGAATTCATTTTGGGCTAATTTCTCCTTACTTTCCTTTAGAAATTTCGATTGCATCTCGGATATGAAATGGTGCGCCTTCAGTTCATTCAACTTGAATCCGAATTCCTCGATGAATTCCGGAATCTGCTTTACCACGGTCTCAAGGGAACATCTGCCGCTGCTAATTATCCACTGTTTGAAATGCACCTCCTGAATTAACAGCTGTTCAAACTTTTCCGCCAAATATTGCTCTAGCTCGTCAATCTTCGGACAATTGTCGCATTTGGACAGATGACAATTTTCCGTGGGGTATGCGCACAACGACTTCGACAGGAGGTCCCTATATGTTTCAATTTCACCGTGAAATACTTTCAATTTCTTGCATGGAAAGAAAATTAATTTGATGTTTTGATGAAACATGCAAACGCAGACTGAATGCGTTCCGTGCCTGTCTAATGCCAGCACGCATTCTTTTGGTCGTAGGATGGCAAACTTAGAAAATCCCACTTTTTCTGCTGGGTATTTCTCATTGAACTGATGGTATGCTTCGGATAGATTACATAATAATAATCTGCGCTGCTTGTGTACTTTTTCTCCATCTTCACGTGTGATAACATAGTCACGTGTACCTGGGCAGGCGCGGCTGTTGTCATCATTGCAGTAAAAATCTTGAATCAATTTCACCGTTGCTTCGCTGAGGGTCCTTGAGCCAAATTTCTTGGTGGGAGTCGCCAATATGCCCTTCTGTCGAACTAATTCTTTGCTTCTTCTCGCGATGTAAAAAGATGTTTGAAACTGTTCAGAAATCTTGCGTATAGACCATGATTGAGGCAGCACAGATAAAATGAGATATTTCTCCGGAAAAGTGGTCGCTAAATTGAATTTTGTTTTCAACTGCTCAATCATTTGTTTGCCGTCATCAACGTCATCTGCTTGACTGCATTCGTTATCAAAGCCTTCATCAAATATTGTCGCGATTGCACTCATCACCTTGCCTTTTTTCTCTTTCCTGTATGTTTCACTTCGCAACTTTCTTTTTCTAATAGGCGTTTCACCTAAAGTGGTAATAGCATCATTCAAAGGACTCAAAGACATATTGACCATCGGAATGTCTGCCTCACTATCAGATGAAATATTTTGTTCACTTGTCATTTCACTCTCGGATTGTGGCTGCATTTGTTTCAATGCATTTGCTTGTTGAGACAAATCGATTTTACACTTGGGGCAAATGAATTCTGCTTCTTCACCGTATTGTATATTTAATTCATTCATGTATCGCTTCGAAACACCAGTTAATTTTAATACTTTTATCTTTTTCGAACGATGTCCACTCTTGTTAAACGGATTGCAGCAAAATTTATTCATTTTACTTTAAATTGTCTTTACAGCTTCACTCTTTACTTTTCAAAAAAAAACACTTTAACACTTTCACGTTTAGTATTAAACTGAAATTTGACTCAGAGTGTGTGAAGTATTTATATTTATTTTTTGGTAAAAAATAGGTAAAAAAAAATAAGCGATATCTGCTTTTCTTTAATAGGAAAATTTGCGTGAACTACTGGTCATAAAATGTTTTTTAAAGAGGGACTTAATTGGTTACTGCCAATAAGCCGACCACAGGTCATAAAATGTTTTGCAAATTTTTTAAATTACTAGGTAATAAATATTTCGCCATATTTATGGAAAATCCGTGTTTTATGACTTGTTTCTGCACGTGTCATTTTAGGCGAAATATTTATTACCTGGTAATTTAAAAAATTTACAAAACATTTTATGACCTGTAGCCTCAGTCGGGTTTGGTGTGCCATTACATGCCACTGCTGCTATTATCCATGGATTTATGGCCCATCTTGTGAAGGCAGGCAGACCATATTCACTACACACTAAACTTGGGGCTCTTGAAAAAAAAATTGATTTTTTCTTCATAAATGTATTTTTAACCCATTTCGATCCGGTATTCGATATTTCGAACAGTAAAAATCATATTTTTTTCAAAAAAATATTTAAGTATTAAAAAGGTAGAACTACAGGTAAATTTTGATACAAATGTTAAGTCTTATTTGTTAGCAAAAAAAAAACTTTATTACACAATGACCACCCCCTCCCCCTCGAGCCCAGGGACAAATTTCTTCAACCCATATTTTTTAGGCACTTTTTGATAAATTTTTTTAAAATATTATAAAAACAAAAAATAAAAAAATAATCATAAGAAATTATTGACAATATATGTAATTATTTTATAAAACTTAAAACACATGTCTAACATACATTTGCCTGGCTCCACATATGTGTAAAGTTGACTGTTCGAAATTTCGAACGCTGGCGCTTATCCTATAGTTAATTTTTTTTATGTGTTATCTTATACTTATTATTATTTCATATGTAATATACAAATTGCTAAGTTAATAAAAACTGCGTTTTCGGTAAATATATTTAAGGTAATAAATCGGTTGTTTACCTGCACACACAAGTCCATGCACATTTTTTTGTTTCTTGTTAGTACGGGAAATACCGTATAAAATAGTGATAAAGTAAAGGGATGATGAAGAGAAATATATTCGTAGAAATAAGAACAATTAGAGATATAAATAATATTAAAGGTAATTAGGAAAATCCTTATTAGGAAAATCCTAATTAGGAAACTCCTAATTACAAAATACTGTTGCCAGTGTAGATGACACCGCTGACCTAGAGTAGTTTCTGATACAAGGTATATAAGATCATAGATTTATAGATAAAGTTAAAGCGCCAATATAATAATATTGTTGGACCGGGAACTGATGTGGTGATGCGCCGGAAAATTTAGGAGCTTCTGTGGAAAATCGGAAAATTTAATTTTGCATGGGAAAATTTAAAGGTAAATTTCTAAGAAAAATTAGGAAAATTTTATTTTTCAATTAAGGTGGTCTCTTAAATGCTCTTCTCCTGTCCAAACAAGGAGTCGGGGCCCATTTTTTTATTGCTGATTCTTAAAGCAAAAATTATGAGGAATCCAAAAAAAAAAAAATTAGCCGGAAAATTTAGGAGCTTCTGTGGAAAATCGGAAAATTTAATTTTCATGGGAAAATTTAAAAGTAAATTTCTAAGAAAAATTAGGAAAATTTTATTTTTCAATTAAAGCCTGATTTAATACCTTTCCAACGAGCTATCACTCGTTGCGATCGCTTTAGTAGTTTTTTTTTAAAACAACTTTCAATGAGGTCCCTTATGAAGAATTCTTCAATTTTGTCACATGACAGTGGTGTACACCACCACTAAACCAGTCACTATAAAAAAAAAAAAAAATATGTAGGTACATTATTTTTTGCTGCGCAATCGATTGAGACTATTTATTTTAAAATCGGAGAGGGGTCGTCCAAAAATTTGCCAATTTTGATCGTTTTCATATGGAATTGCTCTATTATTGATTACCTTTGAAGTGGGAGTTTTGTACATCAAATATAATGTTTGAAAACCAAGTAGGTATAAGTAATTTTTGACAAAACGCTCCTTGAAAAGAACAGTACCATTGTGTCGGAAGTAACGATTTCAATTTCATTTTAGAGGCAATTATTCCTAGGGATGGTAGGGACTTTATACTTGAAAAAATATCTTTTAAGACTGTTACATGTGTGTTTTTAAAAATTTTGAATTTAAAAAAATTTATTAATATAAGGAAAATAAGTTTTTCTTTCACGTAAAATTGCCCAAATACCAATGAATAATAAAATATTTATGCTTTGAGATTTGCCCAATAAGGCCCTTATAATTTTTATTTATATTTTAAATACCTATTACAATTTTATGCACACTTACATTTTTTTTAATAAAAGTTGTAAAAAATTTGTTTACTTTATTTCTTTAAGTTCGTAAATGTAACTTTTTATGGAAAAACGTAACCTTTTGAATGAAAACATGTAACTTTTCGTAGCTTGCCCTGGCAACGCTGGTGCGAAGGTGATCGATCAAACCGGCAGCGTTTAAGAGAATTTAAAGGGTTTGAATTCGACAAAAAAGACGACGCGCATGAGAAAAAGGTTGCATACGTTAACAAAAACTTAACGATGGCAGAGCTTACTACAATTTGCAACGTGTTGTGTATGCTTTACGACGACAAAGACTTGATGCTACATTTTTTCGGCAATTAAAGGAGGGTTCGTTGCTTAATGATAATGAAGACGAAAATTATGACGATGACGACGTTAGCTGCGATGAAGAGGCTGCATGTGTTAGTGTTAAACAAGACGTAGCAAGACAACAGAAAAAAACTAAACAGATTGCAAAGACGACGAGTGAATGTAATGAAAGTTTTTTGTCTGTTAATGAATATAACACAAAGTCGGCGCGAGCGGCACAACCACAAGTTTCGAGATTTGCAATGAATTTTTGCAATATCGAAGACTCTAAAAGAACGGTTAATGGAAAAGGAAATCTACCTGTTGATGCGTGGGTGGAGGAATTCGAGGAAACAGCAGCTATTATGAACTGGGACGAATCCCAAGTGTACGTTTTTGCGAAAAAGCCCATAAGTGGTTTTGCAAAACTATGTATTCAAGGTGAAAGAGGAATAACATCATGGCGAAAACTTAAAGTCGCATTGATTGAAGAGTTCCGAACGACGTTAAGCAGTGCTCAGATCCATAAACAGCTGTCCGAGAGGAAAATGAAGAAGGACGAGACGGTTCAAGAATACTTTTTACATGTCAAGGAAAACGCATCACGCGGTGGTATCGATGATAAGTCGGTTATGCAGTATGTGATTGATGGAACAAACGACCTAAACGTCAATAAATCAATTTTATATGGTGCCAATGATATTAAAGAATTTAAGAAAAAATTTGCGTGTTACGAAACATTTCGGGCTAAATTAAATCAAGAAGATGAACATAAAGTAAACTGGGAAAAGTCAAAAAATAAATTTAAAGACGGTAATGTTTTAAAGTGTTTTAATTGTGGCACTAAAGGGCATAAATCAAAAGAGTTTACAAGCAAAGAAAAGGGAACTTAATGTTTCCACTGTAATAAGTTCGGTCATATAGTAAAAGAGTGTCCAGAAGAAATAAATGGCAATAAAATTAATACTCGTATTTTAAAATCGCAAGATCTAGATATGACAAAAAGTGTATATATCGGCGGTCGGGAATACACTGCTCTTTTCGATACCGGTAGTAAGTTAAACATAATAAGTGACGTTGTATTTAAGAACTTAAACAATCCAAAACTTGATACAGCAGAATTTTATCTAGTTGGGTTCGGTCGTGGCAAAATAAGACCCGAGGGACAATTTAAATGCGACATAAAAATTGATACCGATACGTACGATACGTACCGTGTGAGTGTTGTAGCAGTTTCATCTAAATTTATTGATATTGACGTTATAATTGGCGAGAGTTTTTGTAAATATGCAGAAATAAATATTCGTCGCGACGGTTTACATTTTAAGAAAATAATGAGCAACAACGAATTTCCTGTTGTTAAAATAGACATTATGCCTGACGAAATCGATATTGACGTAAGTGCTAGCTTGACTGAAAAACAAAAGGTTGCCGATATGATAGAAAATTATCAGCCAAATAAATCTAAAACTACCAGTGTTAAGATGAATATTGTTTAAAAAGAAGAAACTCCTTTTTTTTCAAGACCAAGACGACTACCATTAAACGAAAGAAAAGCTGTCGATGACCAAATTGGACAATGGCTGCGTAAAGGTGTGATAGAGCCATCCGATTCTGAGTTTAGCAGTCCTATAGTAATGGTAAAGAAACGTGACGGCTCTTTAAGATTGTGCGTTGATTATAGGAGGGTAAATAAAGTTATTGTTAAAGATTGATACTTCTTGCCGCTATTAGAGGACCAACTTGATCGTCTCCAAAACTACAATATTCAGTACGATCGACCTCAAAAACGGGTTCTTTCATGTTGAAGTTGCCAAATCAAGTCATAAGTACACATCTTTTGTTACGTATAACAAGCAGTATGAATTTGTAAAGGTTCCTTTTGGATTGTCAAACTCGCCGGCTGTATATCAAAGATCCATAAACACATTTTTTCGTGCCCTAACTCGTAGTGGTGTTGCCTTACCGTATGTGGATGATATAACCGTTCCAGCTAGGAATGAGGAAGAAGCCCTTGGGAACTTAAAACAGGTGATGCAACTGTGCAGTGACTATGAGCTAGAGCTGGATCTGAAAAAATTTAAGTTTTTAAAGAAAAGAATTAAGTTCTTAGGGCACGTAATTGAGAATTAGCAAATTTGTCCATCGCCCGGCAAAGCTGAAGCAGTATTAAGATTTATAATCCCGAAGAACCTGAAGCAATTGCAAAGCTTTTTAGAGCTCGCCGGATACTTTCGGAAGTTCAAGCCTCTAAGTGATCTAACTAAGTCGATAAAAAAATTTGAAATGAACGAACTACAGATTGCAGCGTTTGGCAAATTAAAGAGTATGTTAGCAATTAAACCAGTTTAAAGCATTTTTTATCAAAACAGCGAAACAGAAGTTCACACGGATAAGTCGATGGAGGGCAACGGTGCTGTTTTGATGCAAGTGTCGGTGGCTGATGAAACCTTACATCCAGTTTACTATATGAGTAAGAAAACTACCGACGCTGAAAAAAAGTACTCCAGTTACGAGTTGGAAATATTAGCCGTAATAGAGGCGCTGAAAAAGTTTATGGTGTGCCTGCTCGGACTACACTTTATAATCGTCACCGATTGTAACGCCTTTGCCAAAAGGTTAGAGAAAAAAGACTTGTACACGAGAGTTGCAAGGTGGGTACTTCTTCTGCAGGAAGACAGGCTCAATTGAGAGACGCAGAATTACAGACAATACTTTCAGCTCTGAAGGACAGGGACACTTACGATGGCTATTTTACGAAGGGCAATGCTTTGTATAAAGTGGTTGACGGTTACGAAGTAGTCGTGGTCCCGAAAGGAATGCAAAGAGAGATTATTCGGATTGCTCACGAGAGAGGACATTTGGCTGTAAAGAAGACGAAAGAGCTTTTACGTCGTGAGTATTATATCCCGAAACTGAAAGAAAAAACGAGTTTAATATTTTGAACTGTATATCCTGCATAATCAATAATAGGAAACGCGGAAAACAAGAAGGTGAATTACATCCTTTCCCTAAGGAAAATCAACCAATTCATACTTACCACATAGACCATCTAGGGCCTTTAGAATCAACAGCCAATCAGTATAAACACATCTTTGCCGTAATGGATGCATTTATAAAGTTGGCTCTATCCGACCAAAACAACATCATCCAGCGAGGTTATAGCAAAATTAGAAGCTCAAAGAGTTATTTTTGGTAATCCCGTGCAAATTATTTCGGACAGGGGTGCTGCCTTTTCATCTGAAAACTTCAAGAGTTATTGTCAGACCGAAAATATAAAACACTATCTTATCACAACCGGTTTGCCACGAGCTAATGGACAAATTGAAAGGCTTAATTCCGTTATTATCTCCGTGCTGTCAAATTTGAGCGTAGCCAATCCAACGAAATGGTACAAACATGTTGGTAAAGTGCCACAAGTGATTAACTCAACATACACACGTAGCGTCAATACGACGCCATTTAATCTGTTGGTTGGTGTCGAGATGCGTACAGCTGAGCAATTCGAGATAAAAAAACTATTGGAAGATGAGATCCTGTCCAACTTTGGCACAGACCGAGGTGAAATCAGGCAAAGCGCTAAAGAACAGATGGGCAAAAATCAGGCAGAGAACCGCAAGTCATACAATTTGCGCCGCAAAGAAGCTAAGCAATATTCCAAGAAAATCAAAGAAGTTGAATAACGAAAAATGGTCTTTTGGATTTTTGAAAGAACTCTTGAATGTTTAAGTTTGTTAATAATAATTATCAAAATAATAATAATTCTCAATAAGCTTACTAGAGTTATTATATAAAGGCAGACATTTTTCATGCGGGTTTTTAAGAATTTGGTTGAAAATAACTGATTATTTGGTGTAAGAATCAATGAAATTTTCAGTTGCAGTTAAACAATATCATATATATGTGCACTTAAGAAAAATTTCCGTTTAAAACTGGTCATGCAGCCGCCTTGAAAAAGACTTTAAGCATATTCGGTTTCTAAAGTTTGACGCAAAGATGTTAAAGTAAGTTGTTAATCGAGCGGTAAATACACTTTTTAATAAAAATACCAATATGCTGAGAAATAAATAAAAAGTTTCTAGAGGAAAACCCATTCGTGAGACTTGCAAGAACAATCACTGCATATAATAATTTCTGATAAATTTTAAAACCTATAAAAAGCATTAAAGGCACTATCGAAAAAACAAGAAAGCACCAGCTTAGTGCTATTTCTCAGTTTGGCACTAAAACTAAAATTTGGCGTTTTGAAGCATTAAAAAGCACCAAAAATAGTGCTAAAGGCACTAAGTTGGCATCGCTGGTGTGTGTGCATAGATGCCAGTTTGGACGATTTATCGTCATTTTGACGTATTTTGGTCACAAAAAATGGCTTTTGACGATTGGACGATTTTTATAAAGGTGTTTAGCCAAAACTTAAAAATTTCGTTTGCATAAGTATGACTCTAAAATATCATATAATCTCGAAACAGTGGTACCAAATGCAAGATGTATAAAGGTCATTCAGCCTTAATACTCTACAGCACAACACACCTAAAATATACTATATGTATTTATGTACACCATATATGTATATCTTATATATTCGGCTTAAAAAAACAAAAAGAAAAAACAAGTGTCTTCCCACAGAGCCAAAACTGCCTAATAGAATCAATAAGATTTTCTATATGAAACGTTTTTAGGCTACGGGGTTTCCCAGCAGAAAGAAGCGAAGACTTTTTATAAGGATTCCTTATTGTTTTTATTAGGTAAATCTTTTAATTTTATCGATAAGGAAAACACATAAAATCAAGAAGAAAACTTGTTATTCACAATTTTTTTACTCAATTTCCGTTATTTTTCTTTCAATAAATACAATCCAAACAGAAAAACTTGTTGGTTCTATTAGGTTTTCTTTTTAATTGTAAATTAAAGAGATTTCTTATTGATTTTATAAGGCTAACTTATTTTTCAAAAAGGTTTTCCTTATTGATTTCATTAGGTTCCTATATGTGTAAATCATCTTATTAATTTTGTTAATAAAAATATCTTCTTGATTTTATTAGGTTGCTTGGTTAAATGTGGTGGGTAAATAAAATTAATATGTATTTCCATTTTAAAAATCAGGGTGGTTTGTTGGTTGAATGGATAGAGCGTTCGCCTTGCGTTCATAAGGCCGCAGGTTCGAGTCGATGCTGAGACCGGTTATGTATGTAAGTAAAACTAATAAAAAAATAGTTTTCTGTGTAATAATATTAATAAAAATAAAGTAAAAATATAGTAAAAATTAAGTAAAAATATTAATAAAAAATCAATAATAAAGTAATGAGAAAAAAAGTTAGAATATATTATTTTTTTTAATTAAATTAAGATAGCCTAATAAAATAAAAAAACCTTTTTAAAAAAAACAATAAGATATCCTAATAAAATCAAAAAGAACCCCTTTTTAAAAAAATCAAGAAGAATACCTAATAAAAACCGTAAGTTTCCTTATTGATTTTTTCAAAAAGGTTTTCCTTATTAAAACAATAAGACTTCCTTTTCGAAAAAAACCATAAAACATCTTTTAAATTTTGTTCTATTTTATTAGGTAATTACTAGGTACTGTTGTTTCTATGCCGCTTTGAAACCCCATTTTTAGCCATTTCATATTAGCTATTATTATATTAAATTTTTTTTTAGTTAAAATACATTGATGAATTTTTCCATAACCTTGTTATTTCATCAGTTTACTGTCCACCCAGATTCTCCATAACGAAGGATCAGTACAACAATTTCTACAAATCATTAGGTCCCCGCTTCATAGCTGCTGGAGACTATAACGCTAAGCACACATACTGGGGCTCCCGCCTAATTAGTCCCAGAGGTCGTGTCTTGTATGACTCCGTGTCAGAAATGGGACTTTTCGTTATTTCAACTGGACAACCAACCTACTGGCCAACAGACCACAATAAAATTCCAGACGTAATTGATTTTGGCGTAGCAAAAGGTATATCCTTGGAGCTCATTGAGGCTCAAGCCTCCTTGGATTTATCTTCTGACCACTCACCCACAATAATCACTATTTGCAGTCCTCACCAAATAGCAGCTAGTGAGTTTTTCTTATCTAAAAGAATTAATTGGTTGAAATATAAAAAATATATTAGTACGCACTGCGCGGAGAACCAATCGCTAAAAACTCCCGGAGACATAGATGATTGTCTGAGCGTCCTAAATGAAAACATTATAAAAGCCGTTGAACATGCGTCTTCTACCTACCGCCAGGCTAGGTACAACAAAATTTTCTCTGAAGATGTGGAAAAGCTCGTATCTGAAAAAAGAAAAGCCCGCAGGGAATGGCAAAAACATAGATCGCCCCAACTTAAAACTAAGCTGAAAGAATGTACAACCCAACTAAAAAGCTTGTTGGAGACTCACAGAATGGCATCACTGAAAGAGTACCTGGAAGGTCTAGACGCGACTCCTCAGACAAATTATTCCTTATGGCGATCAGCCAGACGTCTTAAAAGACCTGTTATCGCAAAACCACCACTGCGCAATCTGAGAGGATCCTGGGCTAGAAATGATGAAGAAAAATGCGATCTGTTCGCAAATCACTTCAAAAACGTATTCACTCCCAATTCATGCACTGACGTGAGGGAATTACCGCCTGTTGTTGCAAGACGTCCTCTAGAAATACGTTTCCGATTTGCAGATGTTGTAGAGGCTATCGCTAACCTTAACGGTAAAAAAGCTCCTGGCGTTGACAAAATAAGCAACAAAATGCTCATAGAACTGCCTCTTACTGCTAAAAGAATCATTCTTTTTATTTTTAACGCGATAATTCGGCTTGAACATTTACCGCCTATATGGAAAGTTGCCTTAGTAAAAATGATTCCTAAGCCTGGCAAAGATCCCTCGAAGGTAGAATCTTATAGGCCCATAAGTTTGTTACCCACAATGTCAAAATTGTTCGAAAAACTGTTAAAAAACAAGCTAAATCCGATCCTGAATGACAACAACTGCATTCCAAATCACCAATTCGGCTTTAGAAGTCAACATAGTACCATCGAACAAACTTACAGGTTGGTACAGGTTATAAGAAAAGCCTTTGAGGAAAAGAAGTACTGCTCCGGGCTTTTCATCGATGTCTCACAAGCTTTCGACAAAGTATGGCATGAAGGCCTTCTAAACAAACTAAAGCTCAACCTTCCAGCTAATATTTTCAACCTTTTAGAAAAATACACAACAGGCCGACAATTTATGATCAAAGAGGGAAACCAAATAAGTTGTTCCCAACCAATAGAGGCTGGTGTCCCTCAAGGAAGTATACTAGGTCCAATTTTGTACTTGCTTTACACGGCAGATATGCCAACCAATAGTTTCACACACACGTCGACATTTGCTGACGACACTGCTTTTCTTAGTATTCACAAAGACCCTAAAGAGGCTTCGAACCAGCTGCAACAACACGTAACCCAAGTCGAGAAATGGGCAAAGCTATGGGGAATAAAGATAAATGAACAAAAATGTACCCACGTAACTTTTACTTTACGCAAAGAAACGTGCCCTCCAATCACTATCAACAACCATAATGTGCCTCAACGATCTGAGACAAAATATCTTGGTATTCACCTAGATCGCCGCCTTACATGGAAGCCTCATATAGATGCTAAGCTGACGCAAATGAAACTTAAAGCTGCTCAAATCCACTGGCTAATTGGTAGAAACTCTGTGCTACGTCTTGATTGTAAGCTTCTAATCTACAACTCGATTTTAAAACCAATTTGGTGCTACGGTATACAATTCTGGGGCACTGCTTCCGCCTCTAACATCGAAAAAATACAACGCCGTCAAAATAAAATCCTAAGAATGATAACTGGTGCTCCGTGGTATGTGAAAAACAGCAACATCCATAAGGATCTAGAAGTTCCACTAGTTAAAAGCGAAATCCTGAAATATGTGGACAAGTATTTAAATAAGCTGGAAACGCATCCAAATCCGCTCGCTCGAAGTATCTTGCAACATAGTAGGCACTCCCGACTGAAAAAGAGGGATACTATTGCGCTTAGATGAATATAACTATTTTATTATGAGAACTTAAATTTTAGTCTGGCACTGGCTGGGCTAATAATAATTACTTAGTCTTAAGATTTGAATACTTATTGTTAGTTCGCTTAAGCGAAGATTCAATAATAAAATATATGAAAAAAAAAAAATACTATATATAACAAGGATTAGAAATACGATCTTTGAAAAATCATTTCTGTAAAAAAAATAATTTTTTTCAAATAAATTACTTAAATATTTGCGTTTTTTCAGTTTGTTTTGCTTTGAATGATGAAATTTTGCCTTTTTTGTTAATACTTTTGACGAAACTTCCTGTAAGCACCTTGTATTTCCCTTTTTTAATTATTATTAGCTAACAAAATAATTAAAATCATACATTTTAAAGTTGAAGATTCTCTGACGATTTTCAAAACTTGTTTTGACGATTTTTTCCCACAGGTATGACGATATTGGACCAAATTTATTTGGCAACAATGTGTGTGCGATTGTTGCTATACCCTTTACATCAGCGTTGCCAGGGTAGCTAGCTAAAAGTTGCGTTTTTTTCATTCAAAATGTTACATTTTTTTATAAAAAGTTACATAAAGCAACAGATGCTAAATTAAAGAGCTTTGTCTTTGGACGACAGATTTTAATAGAATTCATTCAATGAGATAATTCTGACTTATCTGCACAATTAAATCGGAACAATTTTAGTTTAAAAGTTTGGTTTTTCTTAATGCACTTTACAAAGCCAACCAAATTAAAAAAAAAAAATAAGTAAGGGGGATCTTCTCAAAACGTGACGCATTGTTGAAGGATTTTCCAAAGAAGTTTAATATACTGGGTGTAAGAAAAAAGCGGGGAAGTACTGGTAAATGTGCCGCGATGTGTCTATTATAGTTATATTTCTTAAAAAGAGAGTATAAATTCAATTTAAAATAGGGAAGTATGGCAATAACTATGCTTCTTAGGTTACATACCTTAAATATTAGTTGATTCCCATGCTCGAAAAATTAATTTAAAATTTAGCCGTAATAACCTTTGGACTTTGTTAAGCTAACAGCGATAGCAAAGTAAATCTAAAATTTTTATTTTCTAAATTATTTCTATAATTTATGTTAAATTAGCTATTTCTTTTTAATATTTAATTTTTTTTTTTTTTTTTGAATTCTTAATCCCAAAATTAAACTGTGCTTTAAGACTTTGGTTAATAAAATTTTTCTTGCAGACGTTAATAGAAGTGGCTCTGCCGATTTGAGTGAGGCAGTAAAGAAGCTTGAGGTTTTTACGCTGATTTAACGGATGTTAAGGCAACTGTTGGTAGAAGCGACTTTGTCATACGCAGACTGCAAATAAAATTGTTTTTAATAATTTTTAAGACGATTTAAAAATCAATAAGCTATTCAAGCAACGCGGAGAATTATTTAGCTTTCTCTGCCTTTGAGTGGTAATACATTATTTAAAAGATATTTTCAAATGACAATTTGTACTATTATTACAAACACAAATTTCGAATAAACTACCTCAGCCCAATAGTTACATTAACTAAGATTTTATGTTCAATATAAATTAAAATTATCTACTTAGCTTAGATAGTAAACCTTTGTTTGTTTGTTTTCATGTAAAAACGAACAAACTATGCAACCTCGATTAATTTTTTTTGTGCAGGCATACAAAGTACACTAAAAAAGGTTAAAGATTAAAGGTGAAGATAACGTTAATGTGTCTATATTATTAACTTAAGAATGCCAAAAATTGAGGGCACTTATCTTAAAAACGAGGGTATGTAAATCACACTTAAAATGGAATTTGTATGGGCTTTTACAGAATGGTGATACAAATAAACAACTTCGTGTAGATAAGTCAAAAGTGCACGTAAACATAAGGCAACTGAATCAAAACTACTGAAACAAAAATTTTTTTTAATGAATACAAGTCTTGAAGGTATAAATAATAAATATACGTATATAAAGATAACCAGCCTTATTAAGAGTGTCGTTTGCGACAGTTATCGTAGTCGTTGGCGTTTTTAATATTATTCGGTACCATGTAAAATTAACGAAAACGACATTTTTGTAATAGAACAAAAAACACAGATGGCGAATTCACAAGGTACGATACGATAGCATATTGTATTATTGTCATATAATTTCACAATAGCATAAAAATTTTGTTGTTGCTCTCCATACGAAACTTGTTGTGAAACAATACAACTTTGTTTGATATGTTTTTGTGATGTCATATTATATACAAAGTCATGCGCCAAGCGCCTAAAACGAAACGGCGAGTTTTTTAATTTAGTTTTAAGAGCCGCTAGCACTCGCATCCGTTAAAAATGTCTATACTAAAAACTTAGACAAAACCGCCAAAAACCGGCAAAAATAGCCGGCACTGCTCTCTGACACATCAGCTGTTTTTTGTTTACGTAAAAAATAACAAAATTCTTGTGATTTTTTATTAAAACTTTGCTTATTTGAATGGATTTTAGTGATTCTAACCAGGTTAGATATAGACCATTTTGTGTTTTCATGGGTCTAATTTCTACAAATTATTAACTTAAGCCAAGAGCAGCACCAGATTTATATACATACATATGTGTTTGTTTTTTTATCGTTTGGTCGTATCAGCTGATTTATATTTTAAATACGACACCTACAAATATACGAAGAGTTGTTCACAACGGTCATATTTTTAGGTTCTATTATTTTACAATATATGATTTCACAAGACCTTGTGAATTCACCAAGAATGTTTCAAAATTCTTACAATTTTAGTAAATTTTGTGTAATCCTGTTGTATAAACGGTCAAAAAATCAACTGTTGGCGGTGATAAAAATAACAATAAAAATACAAAATATTTTTTATTTAAAATGTTAAGTGTTGCTACATTTTCGTCATCTGAGGATGAAGAAGAGTATACTACTTCTGAGTATAATACTATGCGTAGGGAGTTACGGCAAAAGTCAAGCATACAAATTTATTTTTAGCGTATTTTTGAACAATTTTTATTTTCTAAAATTTCCTTATTGTTTATTAGGCTAATTGGTTCAATTTTATTGTGATAAGATTTAATTGAAGAATTATTTTTGAAAAAGTTTAGTTTCCCGATACTAGCCGAGTGGAATGCATTTTCAGAGCCCGCTACAACTCCTCATCAGCACTCTTTGTTCGGTACTGAGCATTGGTAGTAAATATCTTCTATTTAACCCAAGTTTTATTGAAATTTGAATACGGAAATACTAATTTGTATTTTACACATACTCTTTATAATTGTCAATTCTTGGGTTAGAACGAAATTTACGGCCTGCCACTAATTTTTCTCATATCATGGCAACACCTTTTCTTTTATATATTCTTCATCTCACCACTTTATTTTTGCCTTATTCATCTCTATTTGGATGAGTATGAAGGCAGCATGCTTTTGCATGCTTTAGTTTTGTCTCGCTTTTTTTTTTTTTTTTTTTTTTTAGTTATGTTTTTAAATTTAAATTTGCTGATCATTAGTCGTCAGCGATTTGTTAACATGTTTAAATATTGCGGACGTATTTTCTTACACCATGCCTAGTGTCATTTAATACAAATTTATTTTTAGCGTATTTTTGAACAATTTTTATTTTCTAAAATTTCCTTATTGTTTATTAGGCTATTTGGTTCAATTTTATTGTGATAAGATTTAATTGAAGAATTATTTTTGAAAAAGTTTAGTTTCCCGATACTAGCCGAGTGGAATGCATTTTCAGAGCCCGCTACAACTCCTCATCAGCACTCTTTGTTCGGTACTGAGCATTGGTAGTAAATATCTTCTATTTAACCCAAGTTTTATTGAAATTTGAATACGGAAATACTAATTTGTATTTTACACATACTCTTTATAATTGTCAATTCTTGGGTTAGAACGAAATTTACGGCCTGCCATTCATTTTTCTCATATCATGGCAACACCTTTTCTTTTATATATTCTTCATCTCACCACTTTATTTTTGCCTTATTCATCTCTATTTAGATGAGTATGAAGGCAGCATGCTTTTGCATGCTTTAGTTTTGTCTCGCTTTTTTTTTTTTTTTTTTTTTTTTTTTTTAGTTATGTTTTTAAATTTAAATTTGCTGATCATTAGTCGTCAGCGATTTGTTAACATGTTTAAATATTGCGGACGTATTTTCTTACACCATGCCTAGTGTCATTTAATACAAATTTATTTTTAGCGTATTTTTGAACAATTTTTATTTTCTAAAATTTCCTTATTGTTTATTAGGCTAATTGGTTCAATTTTATTGTGATAAGATTTAATTGAAGAATTATTTTTGAAAAAGTTTAGTTTCCCGATACTAGCCGAGTGGAATGCATTTTCAGAGCCCGCTACAACTCCTCATCAGCACTCTTTGTTCGGTACTGAGCATTGGTAGTAAATATCTTCTATTTAACCCAAGTTTTATTGAAATTTGAATACGGAAATTCTAATTTGTATTTTACACATACTCTTTATAATTGTCAATTCTTGGGTTAGAACGAAATTTACGGCCTGCCATTAATTTTTCTCATATCATGGCAACACCTTTTTCTTTTATATATTCTTCATCTCACCACTTTATTTTTGCCTTATTCATCTCTATTTGGATGAGTATGAAGGCAGCATGCTTCTGCATGCTTTAGTTTTGTCTCGCTTTTTTTTTTTTTTTTTTTTTTTTTTTTTTTAGTTATGTTTTTAAATTTAAATTTGCTGATCATTAGTCGTCAGCGATTTGTTAACATGTTTAAATATTGCGGACGTATTTTCTTACTCCATGTCTAGTGTCATTTAATTCAAATTTATTTTTAGCGTATTTTTGAACAATTTTTATTTTCTAAAATTTCCTTATTGTTTATTAGGCTAATTGGTTTAATTTTATTGTGATAAGATTTAATTGAAGAATTATTTTTGAAAAAGTTTAGTTTCCCGATACTAGCCGAGTGGAATGCATTTTCAGAGCCCGCTACAACTCCTCATCAGCACTCTTTGTTCGGTACTGAGCATTGGTAGTAAATATCTTCTATTTAACCCAAGTTTTATTGAAATTTGAATACGGAAATTCTAATTTGTATTTTACACATACTCTTTATAATTGTCAATTCTTGGGTTAGAACGAAATTTACGGCCTGCCATTCATTTTTCTCATATCATGGCAACACCTTTTCTTTTATATATTCTTCATCTCACCACTTTATTTTTGCCTTATTCATCTCTATTTAGATGAGTATGAAGGCAGCATGCTTTTGCATGCTTTAGTTTTGTCTCGCTTTTTTTTTTTTTTTTTTTTTTTTTTTTTTTTTTTAGTTATGTTTTTAAATTTAAATTTGCTGATCATTAGTCGTCAGCGATTTGTTAACATGTTTAAATATTGCGGACGTATTTTCTTACACCATAGAGATGAATAAGGCAAAAATAAAGTGGTGAGATGAAGAATATATAAAAGAAAAGGTGTTGCCATGATATGAGAAAAATGAATGGCAGGCCGCAAAATTCCGTTCTAACCCAAGAATTGACAATTATAAAGAGTATGTGTAAAATACAAATTAGTATTTCCGTATTCAAATTTCAATAAAACTTGGGTTAAATAGAAGATATTTACTACCAATGCTCAGTACCGAACAAAGAGTGCTGATGAGGAGTTGTAGCGGGCTCTGAAAATGCATTCCACTCGGCTAGTATCGGGAAACTAAACTTTTTCAAAAATAATTCTTCAATTAAATCTTATCACAATAAAATTAAACCAATTAGCCTAATAAACAATAAGGAAATTTTAGAAAATAAAAATTGTTCAAAAATACGCTAAAAATAAATTTGAATTAAATGACACTAGACATGGAGTAAGAAAATACGTCCGCAATATTTAAACATGTTAACAAATCGCTGACGACTAATGATCAGCAAATTTAAATTTAAAAACATAACTAAAAAAAAAAAAAAAAAAAAAAAAAAAAAAAAAAGCGAGACAAAACTAAAGCATGCAAAAGCATGCTGCCTTCATACTCATCTAAATAGAGATGAATAAGGCAAAAATAAAGTGGTGAGATGAAGAATATATAAAAGAAAAGGTGTTGCCATGATATGAGAAAAATGAATGGCAGGCCGTAAATTTCGTTCTAACCCAAGAATTGACAATTATAAAGAGTATGTGTAAAATACAAATTAGTATTTCCGTATTCAAATTTCAATAAAACTTGGGTTAAATAGAAGATATTTACTACCAATGCTCAGTACCGAACAAAGAGTGCTGATGAGGAGTTGTAGCGGGCTCTGAAAATGCATTCCACTCGGCTAGTATCGGGAAACTAAACTTTTTCAAAAATAATTCTTCAATTAAATCTTATCACAATAAAATTGAACCAATTAGCCTAATAAACAATAAGGAAATTTTAGAAAATAAAAATTGTTCAAAAATACGCTAAAAATAAATTTGTATTAAATGACACTAGGCATGGTGTAAGAAAATACGTCCGCAATATTTAAACATGTTAACAAATCGCTGACGACTAATGATCAGCAAATTTAAATTTAAAAACATAACTAAAAAAAAAAAAAAAAAAAAAGCGAGACAAAACTAAAGCATGCAAAAGCATGCTGCCTTCATACTCATCTAAATAGAGATGAATAAGGCAAAAATAAAGTGGTGAGATGAAGAATATATAAAAGAAAAGGTGTTGCCATGATATGAGAAAAATGAATGGCAGGCCGTAAATTTCGTTCTAACCCAAGAATTGACAATTATAAAGAGTATGTGTAAAATACAAATTAGTATTTCCGTATTCAAATTTCAATAAAACTTGGGTTAAATAGAAGATATTTACTACCAATGCTCAGTACCGAACAAAGAGTGCTGATGAGGAGTTGTAGCGGGCTCTGAAAATGCATTCCACTCGGCTAGTATCGGGAAACTAAACTTTTTCAAAAATAATTCTTCAATTAAATCTTATCACAATAAAATTGAACCAATTAGCCTAATAAACAATAAGGAAATTTTAGAAAATAAAAATTGTTCAAAAATACGCTAAAAATAAATTTGTATTAAATGACACTAGGCATGGTGTAAGAAAATACGTCCGCAATATTTAAACATGTTAACAAATCGCTGACGACTAATGATCAGCAAATTTAAATTTAAAAACATAACTAAAAAAAAAAAAAAAAAAAAAAAAAAAAGCGAGACAAAACTAAAGCATGCAAAAGCATGCTGCCTTCATACTCATCTAAATAGAGATGAATAAGGCAAAAATAAAGTGGTGAGATGAAGAATATATAAAAGAAAAGGTGTTGCCATGATATGAGAAAAATGAATGGCAGGCCGTAAATTTCGTTCTAACCCAAGAATTGACAATTATAAAGAGTATGTGTAAAATACAAATTAGTATTTCCGTATTCAAATTTCAATAAAACTTGGGTTAAATAGAAGATATTTACTACCAATGCTCAGTACCGAACAAAGAGTGCTGATGAGGAGTTGTAGCGGGCTCTGAAAATGCATTCCACTCGGCTAGTATCGGGAAACTAAACTTTTTCAAAAATAATTCTTCAATTAAATCTTATCACAATAAAATTGAACCAATTAGCCTAATAAACAATAAGGAAATTTTAGAAAATAAAAATTGTTCAAAAATACGCTAAAAATAAATTTGTATTAAATGACACTAGGCATGGTGTAAGAAAATACGTCCGCAATATTTAAACATGTTAACAAATCGCTGACGACTAATGATCAGCAAATTTAAATTTAAAAACATAACTAAAAAAAAAAAAAAAAAAAAAGCGAGACAAAACTAAAGCATGCAAAAGCATGCTGCCTTCATACTCATCTAAATAGAGATGAATAAGGCAAAAATAAAGTGGTGAGATGAAGAATATATAAAAGAAAAGGTGTTGCCATGATATGAGAAAAATGAATGGCAGGCCGTAAATTTCGTTCTAACCCAAGAATTGACAATTATAAAGAGTATGTGTAAAATACAAATTAGTATTTCCGTATTCAAATTTCAATAAAACTTGGGTTAAATAGAAGATATTTACTACCAATGCTCAGTACCGAACAAAGAGTGCTGATGAGGAGTTGTAGCGGGCTCTGAAAATGCATTCCACTCGGCTAGTATCGGGAAACTAAACTTTTTCAAAAATAATTCTTCAATTAAATCTTATCACAATAAAATTGAACCAATTAGCCTAATAAACAATAAGGAAATTTTAGAAAATAAAAATTGTTCAAAAATACGCTAAAAATAAATTTGTATTAAATGACACTAGGCATGGTGTAAGAAAATACGTCCGCAATATTTAAACATGTTAACAAATCGCTGACGACTAATGATCAGCAAATTTAAATTTAAAAACATAACTAAAAAAAAAAAAAAAAAAAAAAAACCGAGACAAAACTAAAGCATGCAAAAGCATGCTGCCTTCATACTCATCTAAATAGAGATGAATAAGGCAAAAATAAAGTGGTGAGATGAAGAATATATAAAAGAAAAGGTGTTGCCATGATATGAGAAAAATGAATGGCAGGCCGTAAATTTCGTTCTAACCCAAGAATTGACAATTATAAAGAGTATGTGTAAAATACAAATTAGTATTTCCGTATTCAAATTTCAATAAAACTTGGGTTAAATAGAAGATATTTACTACCAATGCTCAGTACCGAACAAAGAGTGCTGATGAGGAGTTGTAGCGGGCTCTGAAAATGCATTCCACTCGGCTAGTATCGGGAAACTAAACTTTTTCAAAAATAATTCTTCAATTAAATCTTATCACAATAAAATTGAACCAATTAGCCTAATAAACAATAAGGAAATTTTAAAAAGTCAAGCATATTTCACATGCCAAACTCCAAGTAAACAATTTCACTCTAAGTAGTTTAATTAAATTTAAGTCTATTTTAAGTTTTGTTAGATACTTTAGATTTAAGAAGGATGCTTTTAAGAATGTCCTTGGCAAAATTGCTCCTTAATTAGAATAGACAATACTGTTAACATGTTTGCCACATATTTTCCAGCTGAAGGAAATGGGTGCTGATATTAACTCAACACCAACTTCTAATCTTCCGTTTAGCAAAGTGCTTCATGAACTCATTGAGTTGAACTGCAATTTCACTCTACTCTTCTTTAACATTTACTTTATTAATTTCACTTGTATTTGTGTATATCCTTTGGCTAAACTTGATTAGTTTTAATTTTAAAAAGAATTAAATAAAAAACAAAAAAAATTGCTTTAATTATATTTTTGGGTATATCTACTACTTTATTTTGCTGAAACCAATTTTTTTTAATAATTTTTAATATATTTTTTTAACTGTCGTTAACAAATACCTTAACGACGATTTTCTTAGTATTTGACATTTTTTTGACGACACTCGTGGTACCGAAAATTGTAATAGAATCGTTAGGAAATGTTGATTTCTATCGTTTTTCGACAAACATGGTATCATTCAAACAAAAAGAATGATTTTCGACACAAAAACGATTCGACGACACTCATAATAAGGCTGAATACCTTTTTGAGTCTTGTTTTTCTACCACCCAAAGGAATTTTTTTCTTTTTTATAATTTAGAATTAAAATTTTGTGATTTATAACCAAAAACGCAAATAAAATGGTCACAGCCGTCACAATAAAACTGTTTGCTGCTTTACATAGTAATAAGGGTATATATCAGTCTTTCGTTTGTAAATTTTTAAATATCCATTTGCAATCCCATAAAATATATATATTTGGATCCTTAAAGATATGGAAGTCGATATAATTGTTAAAATATTGTGAGTTTTCTTTTTCGAAAACATTGATAGCCACCACAAAAATTATGGTATTTACGGTTCGAAAACAACTTGCCAAGTTTAGGTGACTGGGTAAACAAAAACACCAATGTGAAGGGTATAAAATATTCGGCACAGCCGAAAATAGCGATCTTTCTTGTTTCTATTTTTTTTCGCAAAGTTCAGTTTTAACGCATCAAGACAAAAGCCACGCTACAAACTTGTTATTAATTTTTTGTCAAGTAATGCAGAATTTTAGCACCTTAACCAGGTTTTTTTTAGTTTCTCCGGTGTTTTTTTTTTTAATTAATGCTTGAAATTACTGTCTTTTGTCTCCCTGTGCGACTGTAAAAAAAGAGAGTAAAAATATTTATTTTTAAGTTCCAAAAAAATTCACAAATACTTATAACGTAAAACGCGCCAATCTCCAATCTCCTAAGCGCGTTTTCAAAAAAAAAAAAAAAAAACGCTAAGAAAAACTGCTTCTTTTGGGTAGATCAAAAGCACTTAATCCAAATCGGCATCGCCGCATAGATAAGTTTTAATAATTTTCTTACCGTTATTTTCAATATTTTTTTGGGCATCTTCGAGAACTTTAAGTGTGTGTTTTTCAGCTATGTCCCGTATTGTATCCATATCAACGTCTCTTACATGTTGCACTATGCTTTCATCCTTAGTTAACTCCATATCGCTAGCAATATAAGTCCTAGGAGGTTCTTCTTCGGTTTGTTTAACTAAATTTCAAATAGAAAACAATTTTTATATTTTTATATATATATATATATTTATATTTTATATATATGTATAAGCTTTGTGTCAGATTTCACTTTACTTCTCACTCACTGTACAACGTAAACATAAATAACAAAATTAAAACAACAAAATATTGTCTATATACAAAAGGAAAAGCGCTAGCTGAGCTGCCGTTTTAGGTTAGTTCTAACCAAAATTAATTATGAGAAGATTTGAAGATGTGAATAATTTTTTTTTATTTTGTTTACTTTTTTTTTAATATTAAAACGTAGAAATATTTTTTTTATTAGACTTTTTAACAATTTTACAACGCCTGTCAACCTGCTTTTATTACGTTGGTTGTACAACCCTGTTACTAAAAATGTAATAAATGGTGTGCTAGAGCAGTTGTCTACTTTGCAGTTTTATTTTATATCAACATACTACGCGGCATTAAGGCATGTAAATTGTGATAACTGTGGGCAATGCAAGTTTAAAAATCTACTTTTTGTTACTTTCTTATATTCTTAACCCTTAAATGCGCACGGCCTTGTATCTTTATGAAAAAAATATATTGTATATAAATAAGCACGAGATTAAGAACTGCGTTTTTATTTTTTAAATATTTTGTTTTTTTTTAAGTTTATTAAGGAAAAACTGGTTGTATCTTATAAGATACACTGCGCACTCCACACACAAAGAGAAACGCTTGAACAATGAAAAATTGTTTACTTGAGTGAAGTTAATTTTAATAAGAAAATAATGAAAAATTATTGTGATTGTATTAAATAAAATTCAAATTCATTCAGTTAAATTAAAATTATCAAAATTTTAAAATAAATTTCATATATAAAAGTTACTAATATGAAATACAAAAAACACACAGCCTTATTAAGAGTGTCGTTGGCGTATTTCGACAGTTATCGTAGTCGTTAGCGTTTTTAATATTTTTCGGTACCATGTAAAATGAACGAAAACTACATTTTTGTAATAGAATAAAAAACACAGAATGTTTCAAAATTCTTACAATTTTAGTAAATTTTGTGTAACCCTGTTGTATAAACTGTCAAAAAATCAACTGTTGGCGGTGATAAAAATAACAATAAAAATACAAATTATTAAAAAAACAATTATTTTTTATTTAAAATGTTAAGTGTTGCTACATTTTCGTCATCTGAGGATATTACTTCTGAGTATAATACTATGCGTAGGGAGTTACGGCAAAAATCAAACATATTTGCCATGCCAAACTCCAAGTAAACAATTTTACTTAATGTATTTTAATTAAATTTAAGGCTATTTTAAGTTTTGTCAGATACTTTAGACTCAATAAGGATGCTTTTAAGTATGTCCTTGACAAAACTGCTCCCAAATTAGAATAGCCAATAAGCAGAGTTGGGCAAAATACATGCTTTGCTGTATTTGAAATACAAAATACGTGTTCCGGTGTTATTTCAAATACAAAATACTAAATACTTTCAAGTCGAGTATTTCAAATACAAAATACAGTATTTTAGTATCTTTTAGTTGAAATACAAAATACATTTATAACCGCTAATCTGTAAAACAAGAATTTCCTTTCATGAACACTAGACTTTTAAAAGTATCATCAGATAAGCAGAAAACAATATTTTTACAGGTCCTGTTGAACACAAACTGGTGTTAAATTTTTTGAAAACATTTCTTATATTTGGGTAGCCTTCAAGACTGGAAAGCTCCTTACCTTTGTCATTTAGGAAGCTGACTAACTCCAACTCCAAATACTTAAGAGCAAATAGTTACTTGAAATCAGTAAGATCGGCCAACGAGAAGCTGAGATATACATAAGGAAAATCCTGAGATTTTTTAGAACAAATCTATGCATATATCCCTATGTACCTCAGTTACCACAAAATTTGGTATGGAGACTTTAAAAGCGGGAAAATTGACTTTGGGATAGTAGCAAGGACAATGATAGCCCCCTGACAATTCCATAAATTTTATCAAATTTTTTATGCGCTTTATTTCGAAAGCTATTACAGCTAAAAACTTCAAAACTTCTACAAAATAAATTAAGAATAATATTTACAGTTTGGAAAAAAATTAATTGAAGCAAGGGTAGGGTAGCCCAATGGCTAGGTTAGGTGAAACACCCGGCTGCGGATGTAAGAAATGAGGTACAGCTTAGGCCAGTTTCTTTGAAGTCTTTTTAAAATTTTTCTATAGATGACTGTCAAAAAAGCCTTTAATGAACCCATCATAAGTATTATGAATATGGGCATAAGTAGTTTAATTAAGAAGCCCTATTGAAATACGAAAATTATCGAAGTCAAAACTGCCTTATTTTCTCATAAATTGAATGGCAAAAAAAGTAAGAGCGCTATATTCGGCTGTGCCGAATCTTATATACCCTTCACATTGGTCTTTTAATATATTTATTTTGTATTGCAAATAATATAATAAAAATACCTTGTGCGAGTTTTAAAGTCCATAGAAAAAATTACAAAACGTTCGTATGAATAATAGGAATAGATGAAGAAGGTTTGAGGTCGAGAGTTATAAAAGTTTTCGACAATCTTCATATTAAAAGGTTAATAAAAGTTGTTAATTTTTATGGAATGTTTTAGTCCCCCTCCTCTCCAACTTTTTTTTCCAAAATGTATGAATTATTTAATAATTACTTTGTGTATAACATTCCAGGTCGATAGCTGTTAAAGTTTCCCAGATGTAGCGAATCGAAAATTTCATAAAAATTGTTAATTTGTATGAGAGCAACCCCTTCTCCTGGCCCCACCCTAAAAAATTTGTTCTTCAAAGTGTAGACCTAGTTTTCGAGATATAGCGTATCGAAAATTTCATAAGAATCGTCAATTTGTATTAGAGCTACCCCTTTTCCTGCCTTACCCAAAAAACTTTTTTTCCATAGTGTAGGTCTTATCATCCAATCACTTTTCGTAGACGTCTAGAAGTCGATAGCTGTTATAGTTTCCGAGATAAAGCGTATCGAAAATTTTGTAAAAATTGTTAATTTGTATGGGAGCTACCCCTTCTTCTAACCCCACGCAAACAATGTTTTTTTTAAAGGGTAGGTTTTGTTGTCCAATTACTTTTTGCAGTACATTTGAAGTCGATTTCTGTTATAGTTTCCGAGATATAGCGTATTAAAAATTTTATAAAATTTGTAAATTTGTATGGGAGCTACCCCTTTTTCTGTCCTTACCCGAAATTTTATTTTCTTTCTTTATAGTGGAGGTCTTATTGTACAATTACTTTTTGTAGAACATTTGAAGTCTATAGCTGTTATAGTTTTTACGATTTAACGCATTAAATATTTCACCAAGTTTGTGCAATTGTAGAAGAAATACCACTTTCCCTGATCCTTTCTGAAAAAAAAAATTCCATTATTTAGGTCCCTACTTTAAAAGTATCCGTGCCAAGTTTTGTGGCAAGAATGACTATATTTACTGAGATATATAGGGATATATGCACGTCCTAAAAAAATGGGTTATTCCGGGTTACCGCTTTTATCTCGGTCAATAGTGAATCGATGTTGCTGATTTTAAATAGCGACTGTCTCCAGGATATTTTGAATAGTTTGACACCAAAAACTGGTTCGTATCTTTTTATTTGACTCCGGAAACTTGATTTCAACAGACGGGCAGACGGGCATGGCTATACCAACTTTCCTATCTATAAGGAGCCAGAATATATATACTTTATGGGGTCGCAAATGTATACTAAAAAAAGTACAAACGGATTGGCAAACTGATATATGCCCTTATCACTATGTGAAAGGTATAATAAACAAAAAGAAATTCAAAATTCTATTTATAGCTCGCATGAGACTTGTGACATAATTCATACAACACGTACTCTTTTACAGATTATTGGGTAATTTACAAATTAGCCAGAGACATACAAAAGTGATTAATAAAAACATGTAAGAACGCTTTATTTGGCTATGCCGAATCATATTTACCCTTCACATTTATCTTTTCGTAAGTCCAGCCATCTATTCTATTCAAGTTGTTTTCGTACCGCAAATTTTATAATAAAAATACTTTGTGCCGACGTAACGTGCCGGTACTAATATTCAATTTTGTATAAAATTTTTTATTTTTCTGGCATTCCACCGGTCAAACACAAAAGGAAACAAAAGGGCAAATATTTGGAATTCGCCTTGCTGTTATCTTGTTAAGTGTACCCTGGAAAATTGTAACATTTTTCAATTTTGGTTATGATAAATTTTTGTATAACAAGAAAATGTATTTTACAAAAATGTATTTTGACATCATAAGTATTTGAAATACAAAATACTTCAGTGTTGGGTATTTCAAATACAAAATACAAAATACATTAGAAGGTGGTATTTCAAATACAAATACAAAATACGTATTTGTATTTCAAATACGTATTTCAAATACAAGCATTTCAAATACTGCCCAACCAAACAAACAAAAAATGCCTTAGTTATATTTTTGAGTATAGCTACTACTTTATTTTGCTAACTCCATTTTTTAAATCATTTTTAATATATTTTTTTAAGTGTCGGTAACTAATACCTAACGACGATTTTTTAAGTATTTGACATTTTTTGACGACACTCGTGGTACCGAAAATTGTAATAGAATCGTTAGGAAATGTTGATACCTATCGTTTTTCGACGAACATGGTACCATTTAAACAAAAAGATAATTTTCGACACAAAAACGATTCGACAACGACACTCATAATAAGGCTGATTAATTCAAATTCATTTAGTTAAATTAAAATTGTTTAAATTGGGTTTTTAATTTTTTTTATTTTTTAATTTTTATTAATTTTTTTATTTGTTTTTTTTTTATAAAAAATAAATCGTATATACATATGTATATAGAAGTTAATAATATGAAGTACAACAAATTTTAAAGTACAATTCCTTCAAATGATATATTTATTGTTTATGATATTCAAAAAAACAGCTTAATTCAAAGGTCAAACATAAATTTAGTTCACACTTGCTGCAAAAATTTTTGTTTGTCCTGCGCAACCTGGCATTTTACATCTTCCTTTTTTACTGACCACGGTTCAGTGTTGGGTGCCACCTAATCGCACATCTTTCGGAGGCAGTATCTGTGAATTTGGCTTATGCCTCTTCTGTTGTATTTCAGTTTCAAGGTTCGGTCTGGGCAGTCTTTGTTAATTCTTTTGAAAAGAGCCCAGGCGTTGATGCAAGGCATATCTAATAAGTGGTAAAAAAGTCAAATGACGTTAAACTTGATGGTATGTACGGTGAGTGAGTTAGGCAGTGATCAGCTGGCGACTCTTGCAAGCCAGCAGTTGGGGTACTGGAAGCAGTAGGATTTGATATTGAACCCTTTCTGGCAACAGGAGAAGTATTACATTGTACTAGGCCAGGAGACGGAAGGGTACTGGATTTAGGAAAATTTGAGCATGCAGCTACAGAAGAATCTAACGGGATTAAGTGCTCATTATCGACGAACTTTTGTAAGCCAGCAGTTGGAGTACTGGAAGCAGTAGGATTTGATATTGAACCATTTCTGACAACAGGAGATTGGAGAAAGTAATAATTTCTTTAATTTTGAGTTGGAGAGCTAGAAGTATACATAGCAATACTTCTAGCTCTCCAACTCAACTAGGCCAGGAGGCTGAAGGGTACTAGACCTAGCAAGATTTGAGCGTGCAGCTACAGGAGAATTGTTACGATTTTTTTTTGTATCATGATTTTGTTAGTTTTGTAGACAAACTCATCAAATTTGTTTTTTTTTTTTGAATATTGTAAAATTTGAAATTGTATAAAACAATTTTTGCCCTAATTATTATCGACATTCATGTTCATATATATGTATGTATGCACATATGTTTTGCACATACATATGTATGTACATACATACAAATGCGATTTATAATATTAGATTTATTTGGTACACTAAATATTGTATGTACGTATTCTTCCCTAAGCTATTCAAGTTCAAGGTTATTAATTTTGCACTTCTTTTATTCACACATTCCTACGCGTAGTTACATACAAACATACATACGTACACATGCCTGTACTGTTTTTTTTACATTTCTTGATGATCATCACCAAAATACTAACGACTGAGGTTACACTCTTTTAAACTACGCTCGCGCCAGATATGTTTAGCAGTTAATCAATAGCTAAAAAAACACGATTTTAGTTTGCACACCAATTTACTTCTGATTTTATTATTTCTTTTTCCTTACATTATATCTTAAAACTAAGTTTTATAACTACAAGCTAAGCTATTTCTTATTATGTGTAACAATAAACTTTATTTCCGGTTAGTACAATATTTTAATGTATAGCTGCATTAATTCATACAATTCTTAATAATTGAAATTTGTTTAGCTACATTAATTCATACAATTTTTAATAATTGAAATTGCAAAACTGCAACGTAGCGTCTGGTGCATTGGCCCTTTTCATTGCACCCATTGCTGTTGTGGTATGGAAGACAGTGTGGTAGTAGGTGAGTATGTAACTCCTCCCCCCCTAGTCTGAAGCTGTGGGATAAAAGGGATAACAGCTTCAGCGTGGATGTCTTTTTTGACTCTTTGTAAGTACAAATGTTTAAGGATAAAGATACTTGCTCCAATAGTAGCTATCCACATTAACGATTCAACCAAGTCATGTGCGTTCATCCTGTAGGATATTGTGGTAATTTCGGCTTGTTGTTTAATATCATATTCTGATAGTCTTTTTAATGTAATTATTTGGGTTTCTACAGATGCATGGATTTCGGCTACTGGTGCTGGTGCTATGTATATGTCTTCCCAAAAGGTGTTGATGTCGTCATTGTATGTAATATTGTTTACATTTATTTCACAATTTTTGTAATGCACTAAGGTGGTTCCTTTTATTGAATGATTGTCCAATTCGCAAGTTGTTTCAATTTTCGTTTCTGGTACGTTGATGAATAAAATGAGGTTTGGTTCTGGTTGCCAAATAGACTTAGAACTCTGCGCTGTTTCTGCATATTCAAATTTTGAACAAAAGTATATATTTTCTATTTGAGGACATTTTTCTGTTACAGATACAATTTTAAATTCGTTATACAATATGTATGGTTCTATAATTATTGTTTTTGTTTCGTTTATTGGTAATGGTATTATATGGTAAAATTGGTAGGAGTTGGGATCAAGGTTAGGAACTTTAATATTAAAAATAATGTTAGATTCGTTAAAATAAGCTTGAAGGCCAAGTATTTCATATATATTTTCCACGGATTTTGTCTTAATAGACTGATTTTCTAGGTACTGACTAATCTGTTGTATTTCATCCGTATGCAGGATTAATTTTGGAATTATGTTAAGTCTTGCTAGAATGATTGCTTCTGATATGTCCTTAATATGACTTGTTAGTAGGTCAATATTGTAATTTACTTGGTTAAGGTATTGAATTTCCCTAATTGTAGTTTCTGTGTCCTTTACAAAGTATGTTGTTTGGTTAGCATTTCTGTTTAAAAACAACTCTATTGTTCCCTGCATGTCGTTTATGTGATTTGTAATATTGTTAAATCTATTAGCCATAGCTAAATTGAGTCTATGATCTTCTGATACGGTGGTCCGAAGTTCGTCCTGATTAGATCCAAGTTCTCTAATTTGTTGGTTTATTTCTTGAGCGTCACTTGCGTCCATGTTTCCAGTTATAAATTTAATTGCGTGTCCAACTCCGTCTATTAAGCCTCTTTTGTGTCGTTTGGTCAATAGACTATTTAGTTTTGATTCTGATTCCCTTAGTTTTAATCTTGTAGTGCTGGTAAAAATTTTCGTTGAGCTGTTCCGTTCAAAAAGCTTGATTGTGTTATTAAGATTCTCGATGTTTTCCCGATATTTGTCCCGATTGATAACGTGGATGAAATTACCGTAACTTTTTATCAGTCTTGCAGAACCTAGGGTTATTGGTAAAATGCCTTTGTTCTTTGATAAGTCTCGAATTTCTATATATTGTGCTGCGGAGAAAGCTGGCCTAAAAAGATAGATTTTTACGTTTTTTCTTAATGCGACACTTATGAATTTTCTGATTGTTCATTGTTGTTATCGTATGTAAGTTGTCTTCTTTTACTCTCCGTTTGGAAAATCTCGCTGTTATTTTATTCCGCCTACAGTTCTTCCTATAAACGGTTTCATTTTCTTGCCTAACTTCAGGGTCTTCCCTAGATGTATTTAGTTTTTCGACACGGTTAGAAATAGAAGATATAAATTTTTCTTTAATTTTTGGGTATAGAATTTCCTGGAACTCGTTGAGCTTCCTTAAATAATCATGTTCATTATTGAATTTCATATTTTTGTCGAATGTATACGTTCTACCATAAAAAAGTTCAAAAGGGGTAAGTTTAGTTGCTGAATGTATGGAATTGTTATATGTCAGTAATGATTCTGTAATCATTTCTTCATGATTTAATTCAAATCTGTTTGATTTCCTTTCCTCCAAAATGAGTCTATAAATTTCAGTTAATGTAGAATGGAGTCTCTCGACTGGTGCGTTGCTACTTGTTTGCTGAAACGAAGTGTAATGAAGTTCGATGCCGTATTGTCTACAAAAGTCTTTAAAAATATTACTTGTAAGCTCGGATCCTTGGTCGCAAACAATTTTCTTGGGGATGCCATGTGAACTAAGGAAGGATTTCAGTGCTTTAAGTACGGTTATGCTATTTCTATTTTCCAGAGTGAGTGCGGCCGCGAATTTGGAAAATTTATCTATGATTGTCAAATGTTGATTGTTATTTATTGCGTATAGGTCTATATGTAGTATATCCAATGGTTTGGATGGGATTTCTGGTATTTTGAATTTTATTTTAGGAGGTTGTCTATCGTATTTGAGTGTTTGGCATTTTTCGCAATTGCTTATAGTTTTTGAAATTAGTTCCTTCATGTATGGAAAGTAGTATTTCCTTTTCAGATGTAGGTACCATTCAATTATACCCCGATGGTTGCTACGTTCATGGTAGTCTTTTATTATCTTTTCTTGATCGTCATTTTGTCTGACATCTTCCAGTATTTCTGTGCATCTTAGTAATTTAAAAAGTTTATTATTTGAAAAATATTTAGAATAAGTGCTCTGAACGGTTTTAAAAGTTTCGTCGTCAGTATATATAACTGATAACCTATTAGGTGGGAAGAATTTTCTGAATATATCTATCATTATGTTTTCATTAAAATAAGGTCGCCTTATTATGCGTCTTTGTCTATTTCTGAAAATTGCTTCTAATGTCATTGGGGATCCTAATTGGCTGTTCTCTAGTACTATTTGTATATTGAATTCGTTAAGTGGTTTTTCCGAAATATGAATGCCATCGCCTATATTATCAATTGCGGAATGTATAGTTGTGCCTTGTGTGCTGTGATTTGAAGTCGCTTCAGTCACATTGATATCTGTACGATTTTCATGAATTTTTACTCTGCTCAGAGCATCTGCGTTCGTGTTCTGAGTGCCTTTTTTGTAGTGGATTTTGTAGTCAAACTCTTCCAGCTTAAGCCGCCATCTCACCAATTTAGAATTGGGGTCTTTCAAGCTCATAATCCACGTCAGTGGACGGTGATCCGTGAAGATTTTAAATTTGCGGCCGTATAAGTAAAGAAATATTTAGTGGCCCATACAATTGCAAGAAGCTCCTTTTCGATTGTTGAGTAGTTGGTTTCAGAGTCACATAGTGTGCGACTCGCATAACAAATCGGTCTATCGCTGCCTATTGGTCCTTGCGATAGTATTGCCCCGATCGCAAAGTCACTTGCATCGGTGGTGAGAACGAAAGGTTTGGAGAAGTCTGGATATTGTAAAATAGGGTCGTTGGCTAACATATTTTTGCGTGTTTCAAATGCGTTTACATAGTCTGGATTAAAGTCTATTTTCCTATTTTTCTTTAAGCAGACAGTTAATGGTTTTACGAGTTTTGCAAAGTCTTTAATGAATTTCCGGTAGTAGCCTACTAGTCCCAGAAATGATTTAATCTCTTTTGGGGTTTTTGGTATCGGGAAGTTTTTTATAGCTTTGATCTTCATAGGGTTAGGTTTAATGCCTTCAGTCGACACGATGTGTCCCAGAAATGCGATTTCCTTTTTAAGGAATTCGGATTTGTCTAACTGAATCTTAAAGTTAGATGCTTTCAATCTCTCAAAAACTTGTCTTAAGTTTTTAAGATGTTCCTCAAGTGAGGTGGAGAAAATAATGATGTCATCGAGGTAGACAAGACAGGTCTTGCCCACCAGATCCTTGAGTACATTATCCATTACCCTCTGGAACGTAGAGGGGGCGTTCTTGAGACCAAAGGGCATTCTAATGTATTCAAAATGCCCCCCTTCGACCGTGAAGGCGGTTTTCTGTACGTCCTCTGGTCTCATTTCTATCTGATGAAATCCACTAGATAAATCTAGTGTTGAAAAACAAATAGATTTGCCTAGTTTGTCCAATATATCTGAAATGTTAGGTAGGGGATATCTATCCGACACTGTTTTTTCATTCAGTTTTCGGTAATCAATCACTAGTCTCCATTTTTGTTTCCCGCTTGCGTCCTGTTTCTTGGGTACTATCCACACCGGAGAGCTCCATGGGGAATACGATGGTTTTATTATTCCTTGTTCAAGCATGTTCGATATCTGCTTTTGAACTTCCTGTTTGTGTATGTATGGATAGCGGTACGATTTTGTGTGTATTGGAATCTCGTCTACTGTCTGTATACTGTGTTTAATCTTATTTGTAAATGTGAGTGCCTGATTTTCCCTATAAAATACAGAATTATATTGTCGGCAAAGCCTAAGGAGGAGTTTTTGTTCCTCATCATTTAAATGATCTGTCCTTATTAGTGGCTTTATGTCTACCTGATTGTTTTCGGTTTTGTATTCCGGATTAATGCAGTTAAGTTCAACGAAGTTTGTAGATTCGTATGCTTCTGCTTTATTTTGTTGTTCAAGAAGTAGTATTTGGTCTTCGTTTGATTTGTTAATTACCTCTACATTACTCAGCCAATTTTCTGCCTTATAAATACCTTCGGAGATTTCCAGGCTGGCTGAAATTTCGGTTAGCCTTATAAAGATTTCTCCGCGCTCAACGTCTACCGGAAGTTGGATTACACTTCGGGAATTAGCGGAAACCTGATACTTATGCGAGGTCTTAGTGGGTTTCTTTTGTAAAGGAATAATGGTTTTTGGTGTAAATAAGTTATTATTCTGTAGATCAATATTTGCTTTAAGTTTCTGTAGGGAATCTATTCCTAAAAGTCCATCAAAATAATTGTGGAACTTAAAAATTAGGAATTCGAGCTGACCATTTTCCTTAAATTCCTCAAACATCGGTAAGTAAGTTTTTGTGTTTAGCGTGTATTTGTTAGATGTTGTGGTAATAGTTATGGGTAGACAGTTAATGTGGTTTTCCTTGGGTACAAATTCAGGGTTGATGAATGAAGAGGAGGCTCCTGAGTCGATTAGAAATCGCAATGCTCGACCAAAAGGAGAAGAGATTAATATGAACGGTAGTCGAGAACCATGTTTGTTTATGTCTATGTACCCCGTGGGGTTTTCGAGGCAGATGCTTGAAAATTTACTGTATCGTCAATGTTAACTACGCTTTCAGTCCCTTGGCCTAGATAATTTTCCACGCTTTGATCGATATTGTGGAAATTGGAGTTAGGGTTTACTCGGTGTTCGAAGTTTCGTCCAGTCATGTTTGTTTTATTGCAAGAATAGGATGTGCTTGGTCGAAAATTTGTTCGAGTTGTATTATTGTCGACCGGTTCTGTTTTTGGAGGCATAATTGCATTTCTTGCGAAAGGGTTCCGTTCCTGTATTTGATTATTGGTATTACAATATCGGTTCGAATAGTATTGGGGTCTATTAAATTCTCTTTGTTGTTGTGTATTAAATTGTCTGTAATTTTGTCCTTGAATTTTGTTTTGAAAATTTTGGTAGTATTGATTGTAAAAAGGAATTTGTCTGGGTTGATATGGTTTGTATGGTCTAATGACTTGTTTAGATGTTGCTATATTCTGTTCCTTTACGCAGTAAGCTAGTGCCGTAGACAAGTTGTCTGGGCGCATAGCACGGATTGTTGCGCCCAAAGGTTCCTTTAATCCCGTCAGGAATGCGTTGAGGCACATTTCCGAAAACAGTTCTCGTTTATAATTAATTACCTTCTGATCCTTTTCGTTAATGAGAACATTATTGAGTAGGGCTGCTTGAATTTCCAAAATATCTGCATGGAATTGTTCAAGGGATCTGTCACTTTGTCTAATGTTATGGAGGTACGTCCCGCGTTTTTTTTTAACCTCAAAAGGTAAAATGATTTGAGGAGAATAATATCTCTCACAGACAATTATAATACCCTTAACGTGATTTTATAAACCGATCAAAGGAAAAAGCAGCGAAAGGCAAATACTTCATAGAAGCTAACACTTAATTAAAATTCAAGTCTTAATAATTTTTTTTCATTATGTGCATCTTGGTAAAATTTCTAGAAACAGAAAAATTAAGAAAATAAAAAGGAAATACAAAATTATGTAATAATAAAAATACTTTCAGAGTTCAAATTATCAAACCATTTTAAAAATTCATATAATTAGAACTAAATTCCATATACTTTATAACAAAATTTAATTATATGTATTAAATCTCCCAATAAAAATTTTTTGTTAAACTAAAACACGTAATACACTAAGAAAAATTATAAAATTGTCAAAATTATTTTGATAATCCCATCTTGCCTATAACATTAAATAAAATCGAAAAAAAGAAACAATATTTAAACCAAATAAAATTTTGTAATCAATAAAGGAAAAAAAAGGATATATAATATAAGAGAGAAATTGGCTTCAAAATAAATATAAATATTAAAGGAAAACGACAAACACCAGAATCTTAAACATATTTTAATGCAAAAATTGATAAAGTAGTATTACATTGACGATGAAAATTAGAAAGATATGAATTTGGAAAATTTATTAATATTGCAAAGTTCTTAACTATAATTTTTTTTGAAAACCACGTTATTTGCATTAACATATATAAATCTAAAGCTATCTAAACAAATGTTAATATTATTTTAAACAGAAATATCACCAATTATTGTTAAATCGCCCGATGCTTCAAACATATTATTTTAATTGGAATTTAGCAAAATTAGCTTTCAAAACAACAGTAGACAGTTTATGTGAAGCCAACAACAACACTTATGTATGTACAAACCTACAACCAATCTCTAATGTGAGTAACTTTTAAGATTTCTTTAACTATATTTTTTTTAATGACCATTAAATTAAATGTTGGTTAGTTATTAATAAGTCAAGCAAGAATTAATCAAATGAAAAAAAAAGAAACCCACTGAAATTTCATTACATATCTTAAATCAGAGTAGTAAATGAAATTTATATTACTTTTAAAACACAAAGAAATAAATGAATTTACATTTTGTATGTTAATATAAAATAACTACCATGCAATTTTAAATAATTTAAAAGGGGAATGATAGCTTATACAAACTATGAATAAATGTAAGTAATAATCTTGTCTGATTAAGGGACAGGAAACAAAAATTAGGGTATCTTTCCTGTCAAGGCGTCTGACTTTTAGTCAGTGGGTGGGAACAAATGCACCCCACATGGCACTACTGCTGCCCATGGCTAGTTTGAGTAATTGACAGTTTTGGTTATTGACTTGTTTAAATTTCTTTTTTTTTGCACGCTACTGGTAGGTGTTTGGCATTGTAAGTGTGTTATATGTATACGCGCAATTGAATATTCGGGTTGAGAACAAATTTACCGCTTAACGGCTAGCCGGACAACGTTTGACCATGCCGCTTGACCAAGTATTTTATTTTGGCAGGACAATTTGGATTCAAGTAAGGTGCAACAATTTTTATTATTCATTTGTAGCCGGCGCGTAACAGAATGTATGGGTCTTGAGAGCACACTATCGTCGTTCATCAATGCAATAAACGAGCCATGAATTGAAGCATTTATATCAAAGCTAATTTCAGATACTTCCTCTGTGTCAGTGTCATTATCAATTAGAACAACATTTATATTTTTAGTGGACACTATTTTGGGATTTTTAATTTCATCATTACTACCTTCATCAATGCTGTCATAAGGAAAGTCTTCGCTATTGCAAAGCATTTAACATATTTCATCATTAGTCATTTTGGATCTATCAATAGGTCTAAGCGCATCCATATTTACATATGCAATTTTAATTAAAACGAAAAGAACTTGTCACACCAAACGACTAAACAAGAACAAAACACATAACCTTTAAGGCGGTGGCACATAGAATCCGTCGTACGTCATTCTTCGCCTTTTTTAACTGACATTAACATAACAAAGCAAGAGGTTAGCACATAGAACCCTTTATAAACGGATGTTAAATCAGCTGATTTTTTGTATTTTATATGATCGCGTGCAAAAGCAACTAATCAAAATTACGGTTATGAACCAGCTGGTAGTTGTCAAAGTACTTGACGTAAGTTAAAAGTTGCCCAACTTTAGTACATTGCGTTGAAGGAGACGTACTGAATGTGACATTGTTCATAATAAAACATGTTTTTCAACTTATCATTTAAAAAAGGCGAAGTATGACGTAAGACGGATTCTATGTGCCACCGCCTTTACAAGCAGCTTGTGCACCAGCAAGCTCATGTACGACATTTTCAATACAAATACCGTACATGAAAGAATAACAGCCAACATTCATAATAAGTGTGGAATGCGCAATGTATCTTATAAGATACAACCACTATATTAGGTTTTCTGGCGAAAGTATAAATCAGACCTTACTGAAAATTTTTATATAGTTAAAAAACACTTTTCTAAAACAACATATATTTTTTTTGAGAAAATTTGTTAAAAAATAACGCAAGTAAAAGTGGGTACTGCTTAGCTTAATTTCAAAAGTTCATATTTTACAATTTTGAATCTCCGGCTCTATATTTTTGAAAAACATAGTTTTGTCGAGGATGAGTCTCTGAAATGAGGTTTGGAACAGGGTCAATTCAGACGATACCGTCATAACCGGCCTCAGTTCCGTATAGTGTTTTAATTTCTTTTCTTTAAATTATAAGTAATTTGTGGCTTGAACTGACGCAATCGTCTTATTCGCCATCAAATTTAATTATAATTCTACAAAAATTAATTAAACACCGGGGTTTGAATTAGTTGGATATAATGTTTATTCTGTGATGGTCCCAGTAATAATAATTAATAAAATAAAAATGTTTCATCTTTTATAGGTAATTTAACATATTGAAAATCAATAACAAATAATGGAAAGCATTGGAACTGAGTTATTTTAAAATATATAAATAAGAACAAAAATATTTTATAACGGGATAATTGCAAGTGTTATACATACAATAAAGAGTAACTTATATAAACAAAAGAGCAAAATAATATTTAAAAAAATATATATTGATAAAATAACTCAATTACAATAAATAAACTAACAACAAAATAATATAATCGGTTGAAATACAAAACATAAAATTACTTAAAAAAGGATTTACAGTGAATACCAAAACAACTATAAAATCATAAGCAAACAAATTTAAATGACAAAATATTTATATTTCGATTTAAATGAAAAAAATAACAAAATATCTTTCTAAGCTATAAAATATTAACAAAATAAAATAAAATAATATCTGTTACAGCCTCCACCTCAGCGTCCCGATGATGTCGCTGAAATTTACTTGTGCACCTTGGGATGCCTTGGCCGGAGAGTTCTCTTGTTGGGATCTCTGTCGCTTTGTGATTCATTTATGGTTTATTTCATATCAGGTTGTTTCTGTTGTGTGGTTTTTATTGATTTCAGCGTAGCTGCTTTGAATTTTGGGCGACCTCGGTTTCTTATAGGGTATATAGGAGCACTGTCAGGTCCATTATACAGTGTTAAATCTGACACGTGTTAAGTTCCAAGTGGTACTTCAGGATTCTCTTCTGTGGCAATAGTGAAACATGACCCTTTCTTGTTGGTTATAATGTAAGGTCCATCTCGACGGGGTACAAACTTTGATGTTAAGTTTTTGTCGCTTTTGCTTAAAGCGTGTGTTGCAACAAGAACTTTATCTCCAACTTGAAAGTCTTCTGGGTGTCTTCTTTTAAGTGTGTATAGTTTTTGTTCTTCTCTTGCAGCTTTTTTTCTACTTCTCGCGCATTCTGTAAAGTATCTACAAGATTCATTAAGTGTGGTGTTATTTGTGGTATAAAATTTTCAGATATAATTATTGATTTGAGATCATGGTGTGCTTCTAAAGGACTTCGTAGCTCACGTCCAAACGTTAAATATGCCGCAGAGTAGCCTGTGCTCTCGCATTCCGCTGTGTTCATTGCAAAACGTATAATAGGTAACTTAAGATTCCATGACGTGTGTTCTTTTTCTACGCATATGGCACATTGAGTTTTTAAATCTCGATTTTTTCTTTCGACTGGATTTGCCTGCGGGTGATATACTGGAGTAAATGTTTGGTTAATGCCTAAACAGTATGTAAGCTTCTGCATAACAGCTGATATAAACTGGCATCCATTATCGGCATGAATACTCCTTGGTACTCCATAGCGTAATATGACTTCATTTAATATAACGACTGCGCAATTTTCACCTGTTGCTTGTCTCAAAGGAAACAACTCAACCCATCTGGTACAAATATCTTCGACCACTAGTATCCATTGATGTCCTTGATTTGTACGTGGCAAGGGGCCGACAAGGTCTATTTCTATTACTTCAAATCTTTGATTGCTTAAAACAGTGCGGTACAATGCAGCTGGTTTACGATTTGTTATTTTATATTTTTGGCATTCAATACAATGTTTTATATAATTAGTTATTTCGGCTTTCATGCCAGGCAAAAAGTAGTGAGGAGAAATACGTTTAATGGTTTTTTCAATCCCGTAATGGCCTGCCATAGGATCATCATGTAATCTCTTCAAAATTGTTTTCCGCATTGATATTGGTACCACTAACTGTCCATTTTCAGAATCTTGGTCTGCACCGTAACGATAGAGTATACCATCAATTAAAAAATAGCCTTTATTTGCATAAAAATCAATATTTTCATCATTTGTTTCAAATGTGTTTATAATTGTTTTTATATAATCGTCTTCAAGATGAGCTTTTCTTATCTCTGCTGAACCTTGACGAAGGAAATCTATTTCTATGAAAAAACATTCACAAGATATGTTTGTATGTTTCGTACACGGTGGTCTCGATAATGCGTCTGCCACCACATTTGTCTTTCCTGGTGTGTACCCAAATTTTATGTTGTAGGGTTGTAGTTGCAGAGCCCAACGGGCTAAGCGACCCGTTGGTGATTTAAGGCTAAAGAGCCATTTTAAAGGTTGGTGGTCAGTTAAAACAGAAATTTCCTAGCCTTCTATGTAACCACGAAACTTTTTTACTGCCCAAACTACAGCTAGTGCCTCTCTTTCTGTGGTTGAGTAGTTTCGCTCCGCAGAAAGTAAAAGTGTACTGGCATATTCAACCGGATATTCTTCTTCTTTCTACCCCTGGAGTAAAACTGCTCCAAGCGCATAATTGCTGGCATCAGATTTTAGAAAAAACGGCTTAGTTTCTTCTACTTGTTGTAGTATGGGAGACGAAATTAAAAGGTTTTTTAGATTATCAAATGCTAAACTTTCTTCTTCAGACCACTTCCATTTTGCGTTTTTCTTTGTTAAATTCGATAATGGTTTTGAAATATGTGCAAAATTGGGTATAAAACGACGGTACCAAGAACACGTCTGCAAAAATGATATTAACTGCTTTAAGTTTTTCGGATAGGGTCTTTCAGATATGGCTGCAGTCTTTTCAGGGTCTGGTTTAATACCATTAGTTGTTAAAATGTGACCAAGATATTTAACTTGGGTCATACAAAAGTGACATTTTTCTCTATTAAGCTGTATCTTAAACAACTTAATTCTTTCGAATGTTTTTTCACGATCTTTAAGATGGTTTTCGAAACTGTCAGAGCAACTAATAATATCATTAAAATATGCTAGAATGGTTATTTGTGGAAGCCCAGATCGAAATTTGTCTACCAAACGTTGGAACGTTGAAGGTGCATTTTTGAGACCAAACGGCATTCTATTGAAGACGAAAATACCAAGTGGCGTAGTGAAGGCGGTTTTAATTTTATCTTTTGCGGCTACTTCTATTTGCCAACAACCAGCCTTTAAATCGATTGTTGACATAAACGATGTTGCTTTTGCTGCATGCAATAAATCATCCATTCGAGAAGTGGGTATTTATCGCTCGTGGTAATAGCATTAAGGCGACGATAGTCAACACAAACTCTTACATCTCCGTTTTTCTTCGGTATTAGCACCACGGGGAAAGCCCATTGAGATTCTTCTTCTTTCATAATGTTTTTTTTAACATAACAAATATCTCTTTTTTAAGCTTTTCCTTCATTACTGGAGATATGCGGTATGGGGCACAAGCAATGGGTGGATGTTCACCAGAATTTATAAAATGTTCAATATTTGGAATTGGGTCTGAACTATCTTCAAAAATACATAGAAACTTTTTAAGTAACTTATTTAAATTAACTTTTTCGTCATTAGATAAGTTAGAACCTTCAAGATCTCTTAGCTTCAGATCAAAACTATTTAACTCAATCATTGATTTTAGGTTCGTGCTACTACCTCCTTTAGGCCTACTCCTTTTTAAAGGCGGGAATAAGTCCCAGTCATAAACATCTGTGTTAGTTCCTTCGGGAATGCTATCTTCAAAAATTTTATTTATGCCTGCTGGTGAGTAAACATAATCTGACGACAACTCTTCATTCTTTGGAGTACGTTCAATATCTTCACGAACAGCATTTGTATTTTCAAGCCAATTTAAAAAACTATCTACAGGATTATTTCCTGAGATATTAGGTTGATTAATTGGGACAGTTTTGACTAAATTTGGCTTATTCATTTTAAAACTAAAAAGCGTTTTTGGGTCATCTTTAAAATGCAAATTTCTTTGGGCCAGGTCGAGCACAATTCCAGCTTGTTCTAAGAAATCTATTCCAATTAGGGTACGGTTTCCTCGAGCTTTTGGTAAACAGATAAAACGAATGCGTCTTAGACGCTTGCCAATTAATATGTGGACTATGGTTGAGTAGACTGTTTCCTCTTTTGGAATACCATCAGCTAGAATAATTTCGGCTGACACTTTTTGAAATTCTACCTCTTTTTCCTTAAGTTTTTTAAAAAGTAAATATCCGGCTACACTTGTACGAGCTGCCGTATCAAAATATGCCTCTCCGTTTAAACCGTTTATATTAATGTCCACTGTAGGAACATCTCGACCTACTATGGTTGCGTGAACTGCATTAAAATCCAGTTTTTCTAGGCGGTTTATGACTTTTTTATTGTTACAGTTTGGACAATTTGATCTATAATAACCTGCTAATCCACACCAGTAGCAATTAACAACACTTTTTTGTACTTTTGGTTTACCTCGTCTATCCGCTTCTAGTTTTTTAAAACAAACGTCTGCGGTATGGTTTTTCTTTCTGCAGAACGAGCAACGAACAGACGACTTTTCTGAAGAAACTGTGGTTTTCGTATTGAAATCTTTACTTTCTTTCATTAGAATTTCTCTAGCCTTTTGCAGTAAATCTTGAAAGCTACTTAATGACTCTCTTGGGATTTTGTCCCTTATTGCTATCAAAAGTTGTGAATATATAATATTCAGCATAGCGTTTTCGCTTAATTTTTCTGATAACTGTGCGAATAAACGACGTTTTCTGCAGATAAAATTGTCAGTTGACTCGAATGCTTTTTGCTTTTCTTGACTTATTTCAGAAAATATACGCCAATCTGGCTTAGGGGGTGAAAATGCATTTCGAAGAAGTTCTATGGCTTGCGTAAAATTAGTGGCTTCACTTTTTACACCTTGCCACCATGAAGAAGCATAGCCTTCTAGCAACAATGGCAAGCTTACCAATGCCAGAGTATCTGATACATTTTCTGCATCTTTATAAACGAGAATTGTGGCAATAAAATCGTCCACCTTTGCGGTGTTTCGTCCGCCACTAAAACGAGCACTACAGTTCGAGATTGTATTTTTGGTTTTAGGTCTTATATTAAGACCTCGTATTAACTCTAAAAATTGGCCTTGAGTTAGGGTAACATTTACTGAACCTTGTGACTGTGAAGGCAACGAATTTTGTGCAGAATTAAATGCGCTCTCATCCATTTGTGAAACTGTGGACGAGCGTGGGCCCACAGGGGTGTCACTTGGGTTGGACGGATTTTGCGACATACTACGTGTATTTGCTACAGTACTTCGGGGACTTCTACGCATTTTTTCTTTCTCTCACAACTCAAATTACTTTGTATATAATGCTCTTATAAATCACAAATAAACTCACAAATAATAAATTATATGTAAATACCTTACCCTTAACAGCTATAGTTTTGCCAAAACCACTTTTTTAGAATTTAAAAAAAAAATTTAAAATATATAAATAAGAACAAAAATATTTTATAACGGGATAATTGCAGGTGTTATACATACAATAAAGAGTAACTTATATAAACAAAAGAGCAAAAGAATATTAAAAAATATATATTGAGAAAATAACTCAATTACAATAAATAAACTAACAACAAAATAATATAATCGGTTGCAATACAAAACATAAAATTACTTAAAAAAGAATTTACAGTGAATAACAAAACAACTATAAAATCAAAAGCAAACAAATTCAAATGACAAAATATTTATATTTCGATTTAAATGAAAAAAATTACAAAAACAAAATAACTTTCTAAGCTAAAAAATAATAGCAAAATAAAATAAAATAATATCTGTTACAGTTTTTTATATAAAATTAATCCAAAATAAAAGAAACAAGTGTTGTAAGTAGAAATCATCAAACTTTTTCTCGTTTTTTAATAAATGTGGAAAAAGGATCAGTTTTATTGGTTGTATCTTTAAAGATACGCTGCGCATTTAAGGGTTAATATAATCAACAGGGCATGTTAAAAATTGCATATGCCACTTAATTCCATTTTCGCCATTTTTTCAGTTATTTTGTAAAAAAGCCATTTCTAGTCTACCTTGTAAAAAATATACATACAAAATAGAAACATATACAATCTTCGTTTATACTAGTGTAAAAAGGTTATTAAAGGCGGTTCAAGTTTTTTATTAAACTCCGAGCTAAAATGACCAGATCTGAGGAGTGTTGTTTATTGATTGATCTTTTTTACAAACTACGTGCTTTAATTATACTAGTTTGGGATTAATTCAACAAACTGATTTTCCCCTTAATAAGTGCTGATAATGTACAATTAAATTTTTTTCTCCTTAAAGATATTCACTTAAAATAATAATCATAATTTTATATAAAGAAATGCAAGAATTGCAAGAAATGCAGCGTGGGAATGTTCTATATTGGTCGCGAAGGGTCATATATCACAAACATCAAATTAGCTTGACCATACTATTTGAGGCTTGCTTGTGTGCAATTGAATTTGCTAATTGTTGCTTTTATGTTGGTTGTGTCGGTACACAAGTAATAAGTAATGCCCTACAGTGTTAGTCACGCTACACCTCCACTTTTCGGAAGAATGGTCATACAACCTTTGTTTTATGGACATTCTTGAATAATAATGATTCCCATTATATTGATTTATTAATTTTTGTTATTTCGTTATTTAATTTTTCTTATTTTATATTATATATGGGGGATTTCATGTCAAGTGACCCAACTTTTTTTTTCGATTGAAAAGAAATTTGGATTAAAGTAAGTTCTTGCAGAGAGTAGCATAGACACAATTTTTTAACATGATCGGTCAAGAACTCTCTGAGCTAGAGGGGTTCAAAATTTGACGTTCTCGGCAAATAGGTGTTTTTTCTCATACATGTAGTTTGTTACCTTTTGCTTTTAACAAAATTCGTCCTAAATACTTTCGATAGCTTTTTCTTCAATCTTCCAGAAAAAAATATTTTAAAAATTAAAAAAAAAAATTTTTTTAATTTTTTTTATAAAATAATTAGAAAAAATTTTTTTTTCAAAATATGCCCATTTTTTTTGCTCAAAAGAAAGCTTAGGTCTTTTTCTTGAAGAACTTGGAGGTCGCTTAGTGGGATGCGAGTGGGATATCTATAAAAATAAATGTTTTGTAACTCAAGGCAGAGTTTTCCAATTTTCGCGTACATTCTATTTTAATTTTTTTTCCCTATTTATGTAAAAGTATCTCTTCAGCCAAAAAATAATTATTTTATGCTAAGAAACAAAATAATTTAACCTTTCCGAAGGTATGCATTGAAAATATTAACAAAATGTGTTCAGACATTGCCATATAAAAGTGATTTTATTCCAGAGGCCTACTATTTTGTTGGTAATGCAGTGTCGAGTGTATGAGACTTTATTTGGTACTTGCATACGGTCGGAAAGGTTAAATTATTTTGTTTCTTAGCATAAAATAATTTTTTTTTGGCTGAAGAGATAATTTTACATAAACAGGAAAAAAATTAATCGTGTTAAATTGTGTCTATGCTACTCTCTGCAAGAACTTACTTTGGTCCAAATTTTTTTTCCAATCGAAAGACATCGGTTTTAAAAGTTGGGTCACTTGACATGAAATCCCCCATATATTATCAGTTGCTCTCTTAATCTCGTAGTGTAAGGACGTGTCTACGCAAGTGTATATTTGTAATAGGTGATATTTGTAATAAGTTACAAAAAAAAAATTGTTAATATACATACCTACAAGACATAAGTGGGAATCGAAAATAAAAACAAACTAAACAAAACAAAAAAACCAAACGGTTAATGAGTAACAGTAATCGTCGTAACAGTGGGCCTAATAGCCGAAATGGTTACGTTGTGTTAAGCTCAGCAAGCGTTAGCAATGAAAACATTAGAGACCCTGAATATAATAGAAACTATTTAAGTGCAAAACCGAAAACAAATACAAATAATTTAAGTGCAAGTGTGCCTAATTTGAATAAATGTACTGAACAAGGGACAAATTTAGCCCAATCTCTGTTTAAAAATTATAAAAAAAATACCGAGGTGCCATCTTCATCCCGGTCTTCTTTATCAAGTTCTGGTGTCGCACCAACAGCTGCTAAAGGCGCTCCGGGCCCAATTTCTGCGTGTGCTCCTAAGATCCAGGTAGGGATGGACAGGTACGTAACAGTTCTTAAAAGGGGGAGAAGTCCGAAATCGGCAGAAACATCTCAACCTGCAAAAATGTTGAAAGACGATGAAAGGCCAACCTCATCGCAAAATCGTTTTGCCATTCTGCAAGAAGATAATGATGCCCTCGTTACTGAAAAAAGTCCTTTAAGCCACCTCCGATTTATTTGAGGGAAAGGAATTCGAATGATCTTGTAAAGTTTTTAGTAGGTTTGATTGGGGAAAACAACTTTTACGTTACTAACATTAAACGTGGTAACATATACGAGACAAAAATTCAGGTGAATGACGAAAACGCTTACCGCACCATTATTTCAGAGCTCGAAAAACTTAAGAAAAATTTCTATACTTACCAGCTTAAGAACGCTAAGGGCCTCCAGGTAGTTATAAAAGGTATTGACTCTAATGTTGACCCGGAGGAAATTAAAACCAATTTGTGCGTGAAGGGCTTTAGAGTCAAACATGTATCAAACATAAGGAACAGGGAAAAACACCCTCAACCATTATTCCGGGTGGAGCTTGAGCCCAGTGAGATTAAATTGAAAAAAAAATGAAACACATCCGATATATGATCTAAGATATATTATGCACCGTAGAGTTATAGTGGAGGTGCCACATAAGCGATCTGGGCCCGTACAGTGCTTAAACTGCCAGGAATATGGCCACACCAAAGCATATTGTAAATTGCCTTCTGTTTGTGTTGTGTGCGGGGATCTGCACGATACAACCAACTGTGACAAGCCAAAAGAAGATCCTAGGGTGAAGAAATGCAGTAATTGCGGTGGAAACCACACCGCCAACTATAGAGGTTGCCCAGTTTTTGACTTAATTAAACGCTCATAGCTCCTACCCCTCCCCAGCCATTAAATATGCCTACTACAAATATGCCCCCATTAGCACAGACAACTACAAGTGAAATTTCCTATGCCAACGCATTAAAGTCTAACCAGCCCAAACCACGCAAGCCTGCCCAGCCAACAACACATCAAGACGTGCCAACAAACGAACCAACTGGTTCAAATTTTAGCCGCCTAGAAGCCGTAATTGACAATATGGTTAAGCAATTTACGCAGTTCATGGCACAAATGGCTGGCATGATGCAAGAAATGCAAAAAATGCAGTCTGCTCTTTTGCAGGCTATGCTTAAAAGGCCATGAACTGCCTGAGGGTTTGTTTCTGGAACGCAAACGGTATCCGCCAACACAAAAACGAACTCGAATATTTTTTAACACACCAAAACATTGATGTAATGTTGATTTCGGAGACTCATATGACATCTAGAAGCGCTTTTAAAATAAGTGGCTATTCATTTTACGATTCAAAGGATCCCAGGGATAGATCATGTGGAGGCTCGGCTATACTAATCAAATCAAGAAATAAACACCAATGGTTAGGTGGCATCTCCAAATGCTATATTCAAGCAACAAACGTCTGCATTGATGAATTTTTCCCTAACCTAGTTATTTCGTCGGTTTATTCTCCACCCAGATTTTCCATAAAGAAGGATCAGTACAACAGCTTTTACAAATCTTCAAGTCCCCGCTTCATAGCTGCTGGAGACTATAACGCTAAACACACCTACTGGGGCTCCCGCTTAATTAGTCCCAGAGGACGTATCTTGTATGATTCCGTATCTGAAATGGGTCTTTGTGTTATTTCTACCGGACAACCAACCTATTGGCCAACCGACCACAATAAAATTCCAGACGTAATAGATTTTGGCGTAGCAAAAGGTATATCCCCGTAGCTCATTGAGGCGCAAGCCTCTCTGGATTTATCTTCTGACCACTCACCCACAATTATCACTATTTGCAGTCCTCAACAAATAGCAACTAGTGACTTTTTCTTATCGAAAAGAGTAAATTGGTTGAAATGTAAAAAATATATCAGCTCTCACTGCACGGAACACATACCACTAAAAACTCCCCAAGAAATCGATTATTGCCTGAGTATCCTAAATGAAAACATTAAAGCAGCCGTTGAACATGCTTCTTCAACAAACCGTCAGGTCAAATACAACAAAATTTTTTCTGTCGAAGTTGAAGAGCTTTTATCTGAAAAAAGGAGAGCACGAAGAGAATGGCAACAGCATAGATCGCCCCAACTTAAAACGAAGCTAAAAGAGTGTACAAATCGCTTAAAAAACTTGCTGGAGGTACACAGAATAGCATCACTTAAGAAGTACCTTGAAGGTCTAGACGCGACTCCGCAAACAAATTATTCTCTATGGCGATCAGCCAGTGGTCTCAAAAGACCCGTAATCGCAAAACCACCACTGCGCAATCTAAGAGGATCCTGGGCTAGAAATGATGAAGAAAAATGCGATCTGCTCGCAAGCCATTTAAGAAACGTGTTCACTCCTAATACATGCACTGACGTGAAGGAATTGCCGCCTGTTATTTCTAGACGTCCTATAGAAATACGTTTCCGATATTCAGATGTGGTAGAAGCTATTGCTAACCTTAATGATAAAAAAAAGCTCCTGGCGTTGATAAAATAAGCAACAAAATGCTCATTGAGCTCCCTTTCACAGCAAAAATAATAATTCTTTTTATTTTTAATGCCATAATACAGCTTGAACATTTTCCACCAATATGGAAAGTTGCCTTAGCAAAGATGATTCCTAAGCCTGGTAAAGATCCTTTGAAGGTGGAGTCTTATAGGCCTATAAGTTTGTTACCAACTTTGTCAAAACTGTTTGAAAAGCTGCTTAAAAACAAGCTTAGTCCGATCCTGAATGAAAACAACTACATTCCAGATCACCAATTTGGCTTTAGAAGTCAACATAGCACAATAGAACAAACTCACAGACTGGTGCAGGTTATAAGAAAAACTTTCGAGGAAAAAAAGTATTGCTCCGCGCTTTTTATAGATGTCTCTCAAGCATTCGATAAAGTATGGCACGAATGCCTGTTAAACAAACTAAAGCTAAACCTTCCAGCTAATATTTTCAACCTACTAGAAAAGTACATAACCGGTCGACAATTTAAAATCAAAGTTGTTACCAACTAATAGAGGTTGGTGTACCTCAAGGGAGTATCCTAGGCCCAATTTTGTACTTGCTTTACACGGCAGATATGCCAACAAACAGTTTTACGCACACGTCTACATTTGCTGACGATACCGCTTTTCTCAGTATTCATAAAGACCCTAAAGAGGCTTCGTGCCAATTGCAACAACACGTAACCCAAGTAGAGAAATGGGCAAAATTATAGGGAATAAAAATTAATGAGCAAAAATGTACCCACGTAACGTTTACTTTACGCAAAGAAACGTGCTCTCCAATCCTTATTAACAACCATATGGTGCCTCAACGATTTGAGGCGAAATACCTTGGCATTCACCTGGACCGTCGCCTTACATGGAAGACGCATATACATAGATGCGAAGTTGACGCAAATGAAACTTAAAGCTACACAACTTCATTGGCTAATTGGCAGAAACTCTGTGCTTCGTCTTGATTGTAAACTTCTACTCTACAAATCGATTTTGAAACCAATTTGGTGCTACGGTATACAATTATGGGGCACTGCTTCTGCCTCTAACATAGAAAAAATACAACGTCGTCAAAACAAAATCCTAAGAATGATAACTGGTGCTCCTTGGTATATTAAAAACATCAACATCCATAAGGATCTACAAGTTTCACTAGTTAAATGCGAAATCCTGAACTATGTGGACAAGTATTTAAACAAGCTGGAAACGCATCCAAATCCGCTCGCTCGAAACATCTTGCAACATAGTGGACACACTCGTCTGGAAAGAAGAACACTATTGAACTTAGATGAAACTGTTTAAATTAATTTACTTTGTTATGAGTACTAAAATTTTGGTCTGGTACTGACTGGACTAATATAAATTACTTAGTTTTAAGATTTGAATACTTATTGTTAGTTTGCATTAGCGAAGATTCAATAATAAAAATATGGGAGAAAAAAAAAATATTATATTATATTGGATTGTAATCATGATTACAATGTGGTATTTAAATCTTTTATTTTTTATATTCTATTGTCTTATGTTTTATTCATTATAATATATCTTAATTCTATTTTTATGAACTATTTGTTCTTTTTTTGTGTTATTATCTACTAAAGTTATATTATTTCTTTTACCAATTCTTTTAAATTCAAATGGACCCTTATATTTTGGTTCTGTTTTATGACCTGATTCATTTTTTAATAAAACTTAATCTCCTACTTTGAAATTATGATCTAGTATATTTCCACCATAATGAAGTTTCTGATTTAATTTATTTTTACTTCAGCTCTCTTACGTGCTACTTCTAATCTAAATTTCGCCTCTTTGGCGTAGTCGTCTATGTTGTATAGTGGGGTAATTCTGTCTACTTCGTCGAACTGTTGGAATCTGTTCGGTATTCTTGAAAAAACTAATTCATATGGAAAACAATTATGAACAGTAGAGGGCGTGGTATTAAAACAGTATGTAAAGTATTATATGTCCCAGTCAGTTTTGTCTACTGATATGTAAGATCGTACGTATTCATTAAAAGTTCTGTGACTTCTTTCGATTGTCCCTAATGTTTGGTGATGGCGAGCTGTCGAAGTAATTTTTTAAATTTCCAGCAGATCGCATAGCTCCATGAGTATGGACTTCTTATACTCAGTACCCATGTCCGAAATGAACGTCTTCATCGGACCAAAGGTAAGAATAAAGTTTTCAAAAATTGCCTTAGCAACTGTCTTAGCATTTTTGTTTGTAACTGGTATGGTGACTATATATTTCGTTATATCACATATTAGCGTATCCACGAACTCTGTATCGAACGCTGCAGCTGGTGTTTGTGTAATAACTAATGGACTTTTTAAATGTTTTGTGGTTTTGGCTATTTGACACTTGTGACGTTCTTTTACATACCTTGTTATATCTTTGGACATATTTTTCCAACAATAATATCTTCGTATTTTTTCTATTGTCCTATAGACTCCGCAATGTCCTCTTTCCCGAAATTTATCAGCATTTTCCTTATTTATGTGGCTCACCTTGTTAAGTAGCGCTACTTTAAGCTTCAATAGATATTTATTGCCCATTTGTTTAAAATTATCAACCGAGACAAATTCGAAAATTTTCTCGCTAGGTGCCACTTGTAACTTATCAATGTGGTGTTTATCGGCAACTTTTTGAGCCTTGGAAAAAATTTTCTTAAGTCAATATTCCCATTAACAAACAAATCATTGATTATAATATTTGCTGTAACAGATTTACCTCGCTTTATATAGCATCCTCCTGGGGTAATCTTTAATTTATAATATTTTCTGGCGTCTGTATTTTTCACCGGTGTATATATTTTGGGCTCTTTTTTTACTTTTTCCTTTGTATTTTCATTATTGAGGGGTTCCTTCTTGATATTATTTTTTCTGCGTGTCATAGCTCTTGTTTCTATTTTTAGTATGTTATTTGTCTTTTCATTAATTTCTTGTGAATCTTTTATATTAATTCTTGATAGTGCGTCGGTAACATAATTATCTTTCCCATTGCCTGTGATATGTATGAAGGGCGTAGGATAAGGTAATTAGTATTAGTATCTAAAATGCAATTGTACTTTTTCATGAAATCCATACCAATGATTCCATCACATGGTATAGGAAAATCATTTTGGACTACTTGAAAGTAGTGTGGTATTAAAAAGTTTTGGAATTTTGAATCAAGAAATATATTTCATAAAGATTTTATATTGCCTTGTCCTATTCCACTCAGTGTTGCATGTTTGTTCGTACTGATCTGTTTGGATATAATTAATTTCGATTCAAATAAAGATATTTCAGCTCCTGTATCAAGTTAAAGTATTATCAGAGTGTTAGAATTACTTATGTAAATTTTGATGAAATTGCACAAGTTAAGATTTAGATTAAATATTCAGTGGTTTAATTTGCTTATCTTAGGGAAAGTTTTCAGTTTTCCGAATCATTTTAATTGGTGGTTCGGACGTAATGTCTGCGTCCGCGGTTGTTTTCATGCCTTTGTCTATAATTGTCATTATTATCAAAATTTCCGTTACCATTAAAATTCCGTATCCTTATTAGAGAAGTTTCGATCTCGTCTGTAATACAATATAGAGTTTTTCTGTCCAGCTGCTTCTGTGCAACTATTTACAAATTTACCAAATGCATCACTCATATTATCAAATTTTTCTGATTCCATTAAAAGTTTTACTCGATCTTTATTGCAGTTTTTGGTCATTGCCTTGACAGCTATTTGTGTCGCGTATTTATTTGCCAATTCACTAAACAATCCATCCGATATATATGCATTTTCTAAAGTTTCTATTAGAGACTCTATTTCTGAACAGTAAGCATTTGCCGTTTTATTATTTTGTTGTATGTTCATACTTTTGGCTGATATAACTTTTATTGTTTCGGGTTTCACTGTGGTTATTTATTTCCTTACTGTCCTCTTTTGTAAATGTAATTTTTTTTCGTGTAATGTTTTTGGGATTGTTATTCGTACTTATATTTTCTTTATATGCAACGTTCACGAGTTGTTCCCTAACATTTAGGAAAAATGCTTCTGCTGCAAGTTTATAATAGGATGTTAATCTTGTGTAATATAGATTCAGTATAACTCTTATTTCTTCGAGTTTTATTATCAAAATATTAATAAGTTTAATAATTGTTTCCGTTTTAGTTGGGCTGTCGTTGTTTAAACATTTATATGGTTTGTCAAAATCTTCTTTTATTTTTCCTACTTTTGTTAGTATTCCTTGCCAATCCATTAAAGTATTTAATTTGTGGTATTTTGTGCAAAAGGTATAATTTTAGTAACAAATTGAGTCCAATTGTGTAGTATATTCTACAATTCCTACACTCGTTATAACATTGGCATTTGGGTTGGAATTTGTTCCACCCATGTCTCCTATTTTTAATCCTATTTCTATTTCTTTTATATTATATTTTATTTTTCTTAATTTAAATTTATTTTGCAATTTTTCAAGTATTATAGTTTATATTATAATTTAATTAATTGTTAAAGTTGTAAGTATTAGGTGATATAATAAAAATAATTAAAACAAAAAAAAAATAATTATTGTTGTTATGTCGGTTGTGTCGGTACACAAGTAATAAGTAATGCCCTACAGTGTTAGTCGCTACACTAGCAATTACACCACTACTTCTAAATATTTACTTAAACAGAGAACTAAATTTAAAAACGTACTATAAGTTTAAAAAAGTGGGCCAATAGTTATTTTTGCCCACTTCTGGCAGAGAGCGGCACACTTTGGGCACAAAATTTTAAAAAAGTACGGACCCATCGAACACAGTTTAGATTGTTTTTCTTTCTTTATTGGTTTGGAAGCAACAGAATGCACCCTAAAGACTATTAGAGCCAGATTGAACGTTCGGAGTTCGGCAAAAAGTGGCGTTGGGTACTAATTAGCATTTTAACCCATTATATTAACATGGCGATGACATTGGATGCAAGAACTACCATGCTCGCTTACAAAGAGGGAGTTAAATAAGTACTTACCATGCCCGCTTACAAAGAGGGGCTTAAATAAGCTATTACTTTATTGGCATTAAGAAAATCTTTTCCTAGGGACCCCAGTTTCTCATTGTTGCATTTAAAGTTTTTTTCTTTGATGTTTTGGTTTAAACTGCCCAGGCAGAAAAAGACAAACAAACCGATAAAATGATAACGCCAAATGGGCGTCTTTCGACTCTGGGTTTTAATGTTGTAGCAATACTGCAAATTAAAATTTCCGGTATCAGGATAACATTTTTTTATCTTTTCTGTCTAAGGTGTTCAACTTGCTTTTGTTAAAATAATGTACATTGCTACTTTAGGATTTTAAATAAGAAATTTCCTTAAATAAATATGTTTATATAAAGCAAAATAAAACATGCAAAAGGCTTTCCAACGCCTCTTAATATAAAAATTTTTTATTTTTAAAGCAAATTTGACATTTACAAACTAGGGTTGCGCTTTTATGTATAGAGTACTGTAATAAATGTCTTAAAATATTAAGTTAAAATAAGTTAAGAAATTGTCAAACTGAAACTATTTGCCTAAATTTTAGATAAGAAATTATCTAACAACTGCTAAGTAATACAGGCGGTTTGGAAAAGTAGTTGAAACGTTTTTTTTTTCATATTTTTTATTATTGAATTTTCGCTTAAGCAAACTAACAATAAGTATTCAAACCTTTAAACTCAGTGTGTTTAATATTAGTCCAGTCAGTACCAGACCAAAATTTAAGTTCTCACAATAAAATTAATTTATTCCAAAGATTTCATCTAAGCGCAATAGTATCCCTTCTTTTTAGACAGGTGTACCCACTATGCTGCAAGATACTTCGAGCGAGTGGATTTGGATGTGTTTCCAGCTTATTTAAATACATGTTTACTATACCAGGGAGCACCAGTTATCATTTTTAGAATTTCGGTCTGACGGCGTTGAATTTTTTCTATGTTAGAGGCGGAAGCAGTGCCCCATAGTTGAATATCGTAGCACCAAATTGGTTTAAAAATTAAGTTGTAGAGTAAAAGTTTACAATCCAGATGAAGCACAGAGTTTGTACACATTAGCCAGTGAATTTGAGTAGCTTTAAGTTTCATATGCGCCGCTTCGCATCTATATGAGGCTTCCATATGAGGCGGCGATCCAGGTCTCGGATTGTTGAGGCACCATATGGTTGTTAATAGTATTTGTGGAGCACGTTTCTTCGCGTTAAGTAAAAGTTAAGTGGGTACATTTTTGTTCATTTATTTTTATTCCCCATAACTTTGCCCATTTCTCAACTTAGGTTAAGTGTTGTTGTAGTTGGTTCGAAGCCTCTTCAGGGTATTTATAAATACTAAGGAAAGCAGTATGATCAGCAAATGTCGACGTGCGTGTAAAACTATTGGTTGGCATATCTGCTGTTTAAAGCAAATACAGAATTGGACCAAGTATACTGCCTTGAGGTACACCAGCCCCTATTGGTTAAAAAGAACTTATTTGGTTTCCCTCCTTGATCATTAATTGTCGGCAGTTATGTATTTTTCTAAAAGGTTTAAAATATTAGTTTGTTTAACAGGCCTTCATGCCATACTTTTTCGAACGCTGGTGAGACATCGACAAAAAGCGCGGAGCAGTACTTCTTTTTGTCAAAGGCTTTTCTTATTACCTGTACCAATTTGTGAGTTTGTTCGATGGTACTATGTTGACTTCTAAAGCCAAATTGGTGATTTAGAATGCAGTTGTTGTCAGTCAGGATCGGATTCAGCTTGTTTTAAGGCAGTTTTTCGACCAATTGTGACATTTTGGGTAACAAAGCTATAGGCCTATAGAACTCCAGCTTCAAAGAATCTATAACTATTACTAAGGCAACTTTCCACATAGGCGGGAAATGTTCAAGCCGAATTATCGCGTTGAAAATAAAAAGAATTTTTCTTTTAGCCATAAAAAGGAGCTTTTTTACCATTTAGGTTAGAAATAGCCTCTACAACATCTGTAAATCGGAAACGTATTTCTAAAGGACGTCTAGCAACAACTGGCGGTAATTCCCTCACATCTGTGCATGTATTGGGAGTGAACACGTTTTTGAAATGTTTTGCGAAGAGATCGCATTTTTCTTAGTTATTTCTAGCCCAGGCCCCTCCCAGATTACGCAGTGGTGGTTTTGCGATAACGGGTATTTTAAAACGTTTGGCTGATCGCCATTGGGCATAATTTGTCTGAGGAGTCGCGTCTAGACCTTCAAGGTACTTCTTAAGTGATGCTATTTTGTAAACCTCCAGCAAGCTTTTCAATTCGTTTACACATTCTTTCAGCTTAGTTTTAAGTTGGGGCGATCTACGCTTTTGCCATTCTCTTGGGACTCTCCTTTTTTCAGATAAAAGCTTTCCCACATCGTCAGAAAAAATGTTGCTGTACCTATCCTGACGATAGGTAGAAGACGCACGTTCAACGGCTTTTTCAATGTTTTCATTTAGGACGCTGAGACAATCATCAATGTCTCCGGGAGTTTTTGTCGCTTGGGTCTCTGAGCAGCGGGCACTAATATATTTTTTATATTTTAACCAATTTACTCTTTTAGATAAAAAAATCACTACTTGCTATTTTGTGAGGACTGCAAATAGTAATTATTGTGGGTGAGTGGTCAGAAGATAAATCCAAGGAGGCTAGAGCCTCAATAAGCTCCGGAAATATACATTTTGCTTCGCCAAAATCTATTGCGTCTGGAATTTTATAACGGTCCGTCGACCAATAGGTTGGTTGTCCAATTGAAATAACGAAAAGTCCCAGTTTCGACACGGAACCATACAAGACAAGACCTCTGGGACTTATTAGGCGGGAGCCTCAGTACATGTGCTTAGCGTTATAGTCTCCAGCAGCTATGAAGCGGAGATCTAATGATTTGTAGAAACTGTTGTTGGACAGTAAGCTGATGAAATAACAAGGTTATGGAAAAATTCATCAATGCAGACTTTCATAGCTTGGATATAACATTCCGAGAGGCCACCTAACTATTGGTGTTTAATTCTTGATTTGATGAGAATAGCCGAGCCACCACATGATCTATTCCTGGGATCCTTTGATTCATAAAAAGAATAGGTACTAATTTTTAAAGTACTTATAAATGTCATATGAGTGTCATAAATTTTTTGATTTATTAAAAAATACTTGAGCTCGTTTTTGTGTTGGCGGATGACGTTTCCGTTCCAGAAGCAACCCCTGAGGCAGCTCATGGCCTTTTTAGCATAGCCTACAGAAAAGCAAACTGCATTTTTTGCCTTTCTTGCATCATGCCAGTTATTTGTGCCATGATCTGCGTAAATTGTTTGACCATATTGTCAATTACGGCTTCCAGGCGGCTAAAATTGGGACCGGTTGATTCGTTTGTTGGCACCTCTTGTTGCGTTGTTGTCTGGTTAGGCTTACGTGCGTAGGGCTGGTTAGACTTTAATACGTTGGCGTAAGAAACTTGACTTGTAGTTGGTTGTGCTAATGGCGGCATGTTTGTAGTTGGTATATTCAACGGCTGGGGAGGGGGAGAAACTACTTTTGACTTAGATGAGCGCCTAACTGAATCAAAAACAGGACAATCTCTATAGTTGGAAGTGTGGTTTCCACCGCAATTGCTGCATTTCTTAACTCTAGGACCATCTTTTGGCTTGTCGCACTTGGTCGTATCGTGCAGATCCCCACACACAACACAAACAGAACGCAACTTACAATAACCTTTGGGGTGGCCATATTTCTGGCAGTTCAAGCACTGTACGGGCCCAGATCGATTATGTGGAACTTCCACAGTAACTCGTCGGTGCATAATATATTTTAAATCATAGATGGGGTGAGTTTCACTTTTTTTTAATTTTATATCACCAGGCTCAAGCTCCACTCGGAATAATGGTCGGGGATATTTTTCCCTGTTTCTTATATTAGATATCGTTCTAACCATAAACCCTTTGCTTAACAAACTGTTAAGTTGAAAAGTAAGAAATTTGTAATGCCCAATCACTTCCAAATTGTCGCTGGGTGACCTTCATAAGCACTGAGTGTATTTTCGTATATATTTTGCTTATAATTAAATTTTTTGATAAAATATATTTATTTATGTTGCTTTTAAAAAATTTGTATTTTTTTCTATTTAATGAATAGATAAATTATTTGAATGTGTAAACTTTTTTATTTTAATAAAGCAGTAAGCGTTCGTTTTGTGCTCGGTTGCCTTCGGGTTCGGCCAAACTATTGAAATTTGGAATTTGGGGATCGGGCTAGGTTCGGTTTCGAAAAAGCACGTTCGGTGCGGCTCTTGTACTTTTATATTAAATTTGTACCCTTTTTATACCCTCTTAGGTGTAAAACAATAAAAAAGTACCAAAAACATAGATGTTACAAAAAGTACCTATGTAAAATTTGCACCATTTTTCCTACGCTTCTAGGTTAAAATTTTTAAAAGTACCAAAAATATATCCATATTTTTTAAAGACCTGTTGAGCGCAGTTTAAATTATGTTTTTACTGTAATTGGTTTATAAGTATAGGTACCCATTAATATTTTTTACCCTAATTGATGTCCCTTAGGGTGCAACATTTCTAAAAATTACCAAACACATATGAATGAATATGCCAAGACTTGTCGAATGCAATTTAAGTTATGTTTGTATTTTCTTTGGTTCGGATGTTACAAAAAGAATTTAAAAAGTACCAATGCAAAATTTGTATTTGTTTTTCTATCCTTAAGGTCCAATGTAGAATTTTAACTCTTCTTTGAAGCCTTGTTTTACGCCCTAGGATCAAAATTTCAAAAATAAGGCAAAACATATTCATATTTTTTTGAGAATTTTCGAATAGACTTTATGTTATATTTCCATGTTTATTCGATTAGAAGTTACAAAGTGGACCTTGGCACTATAAAAATTAATAAAATTAATACAAATAATAAAATTAATACAAAATTTTTTTAATTTTGTTTCTATCATTTATAGTTTAGGAGATATGAAGTTTCAGATATTTTCCAATTTAGCCTATTTTTACCCCATTCGCGGCGAGTTTCCCGAAATCCAGTCTTAATGGATTTTAAGTCTCTATCTTTATGCGTTTGCACGATTAATGGGGCAGTCAGTCAGTCCCTAAAAATGTTCCTTTTTATATATTTAAAGATAAACATGAGTGCAAATCTTTGAAAGGGTTAAATAGTATTCGAGCTTATCCCCGAAGGACATTTGTATGGGGGCTATATCAAAAACTTGACCGATCATATTTTTGTTTAGTTAAATAGTTGGTGTTATATCGATAAACAGTTGTGCACAATTTCGCGAAGATAGAGTAATATTTGCGTCAGTTGGAGCTCAAAATGCTAATGTCGGGAGAACATTTTTATGGCGACTATGGAACGATCATTACAAAAAAAAATATCTTAAATCGACTCAGAAAGTGATTCAGAGTGTAACAAGCATCTGCACTAACGCATAATACCCCTACCACGTATATGGTATGGGTATAAGAATTAGAAATTCAGCCAAAGGATGCAGGCATGAGAGTATACCGCCTAGCCAAAATGTGGTCGAAATAGCAGTTACCGGGCTTTAGAATAACAAGGCAGCAGGAGCCGATGGGTTGCCAGCTGAACTGTTTAAGACCGGAGGCAACACGTTGATAAGGCGTATGCATCAGCTTGTTTGTACAATCTGGCTAGATGGATGCATACCCCAGGAGTGGAACATCAGTGTTTTATATCCTGTGCACAAAAAAGGAGACAAGGCAGTATTGCTTACAAAGTTATATCCAGCGAATTGTGTGAATAATTGAAATTAAAAGACGACAAGATAGTTGGGCAATAACAATGCGGCTTTAGACCTAGAAAGTCCACCAAAAACCAGATATACACACTATTCTAAATCCTGGAAAAGACCCAATAAGAACATATCGACATCATATCGATACCATCTATTTGTCGACTAAAAGGCAGCCTTTGACCGCCCCATCCATTCAAGCTATGTCTGAGGGGCTTAAATAAGCTATTACTTTATTGGCATTAAGAAAATCTTTTCCTAGGGACCCCAGTTTCTCATTGTTGCATTTAAAGTTTTTTTCTTTGATGTTTTGGTTTAAACTGCCCAGGCAGAAAAAGACAAACAAACCGATAAAATGATAACGCCAAATGGGCGTCTTTCGACTCTGGGTTTTAATGTTGTAGCAATACTGCAAATTAAAATTTCCGGTATCAGGATAACATTTTTTTATCTTTTCTGTCTAAGGTGTTCAACTTGCTTTTGTTAAAATAATGTACATTGCTACTTTAGGATTTTAAATAAGAAATTTCCTTAAATAAATATGTTTATATAAAGCAAAATAAAACATGCAAAAGGCTTTCCAACGCCTCTTAATATAAAAATTTTTTATTTTTAAAGCAAATTTGACATTTACAAACTAGGGTTGCGCTTTTATGTATAGAGTACTGTAATAAATGTCTTAAAATATTAAGTTAAAATAAGTTAAGAAATTGTCAAACTGAAACTATTTGCCTAAATTTTAGATAAGAAATTATCTAACAACTGCTAAGTAATACAGGCGGTTTGGAAAAGTAGTTGAAACGTTTTTTTTTTCATATTTTTTATTATTGAATTTTCGCTTAAGCAAACTAACAATAAGTATTCAAACCTTTAAACTCAGTGTGTTTAATATTAGTCCAGTCAGTACCAGACCAAAATTTAAGTTCTCACAATAAAATTAATTTATTCCAAAGATTTCATCTAAGCGCAATAGTATCCCTTCTTTTTAGACAGGTGTACCCACTATGCTGCAAGATACTTCGAGCGAGTGGATTTGGATGTGTTTCCAGCTTATTTAAATACATGTTTACTATACCAGGGAGCACCAGTTATCATTTTTAGAATTTCGGTCTGACGGCGTTGAATTTTTTCTATGTTAGAGGCGGAAGCAGTGCCCCATAGTTGAATATCGTAGCACCAAATTGGTTTAAAAATTAAGTTGTAGAGTAAAAGTTTACAATCCAGATGAAGCACAGAGTTTGTACACATTAGCCAGTGAATTTGAGTAGCTTTAAGTTTCATATGCGCCGCTTCGCATCTATATGAGGCTTCCATATGAGGCGGCGATCCAGGTCTCGGATTGTTGAGGCACCATATGGTTGTTAATAGTATTTGTGGAGCACGTTTCTTCGCGTTAAGTAAAAGTTAAGTGGGTACATTTTTGTTCATTTATTTTTATTCCCCATAACTTTGCCCATTTCTCAACTTAGGTTAAGTGTTGTTGTAGTTGGTTCGAAGCCTCTTCAGGGTATTTATAAATACTAAGGAAAGCAGTATGATCAGCAAATGTCGACGTGCGTGTAAAACTATTGGTTGGCATATCTGCTGTTTAAAGCAAATACAGAATTGGACCAAGTATACTGCCTTGAGGTACACCAGCCCCTATTGGTTAAAAAGAACTTATTTGGTTTCCCTCCTTGATCATTAATTGTCGGCAGTTATGTATTTTTCTAAAAGGTTTAAAATATTAGTTTGTTTAACAGGCCTTCATGCCATACTTTTTCGAACGCTGGTGAGACATCGACAAAAAGCGCGGAGCAGTACTTCTTTTTGTCAAAGGCTTTTCTTATTACCTGTACCAATTTGTGAGTTTGTTCGATGGTACTATGTTGACTTCTAAAGCCAAATTGGTGATTTAGAATGCAGTTGTTGTCAGTCAGGATCGGATTCAGCTTGTTTTAAGGCAGTTTTTCGACCAATTGTGACATTTTGGGTAACAAAGCTATAGGCCTATAGAACTCCAGCTTCAAAGAATCTATAACTATTACTAAGGCAACTTTCCACATAGGCGGGAAATGTTCAAGCCGAATTATCGCGTTGAAAATAAAAAGAATTTTTCTTTTAGCCATAAAAAGGAGCTTTTTTACCATTTAGGTTAGAAATAGCCTCTACAACATCTGTAAATCGGAAACGTATTTCTAAAGGACGTCTAGCAACAACTGGCGGTAATTCCCTCACATCTGTGCATGTATTGGGAGTGAACACGTTTTTGAAATGTTTTGCGAAGAGATCGCATTTTTCTTAGTTATTTCTAGCCCAGGCCCCTCCCAGATTACGCAGTGGTGGTTTTGCGATAACGGGTATTTTAAAACGTTTGGCTGATCGCCATTGGGCATAATTTGTCTGAGGAGTCGCGTCTAGACCTTCAAGGTACTTCTTAAGTGATGCTATTTTGTAAACCTCCAGCAAGCTTTTCAATTCGTTTACACATTCTTTCAGCTTAGTTTTAAGTTGGGGCGATCTACGCTTTTGCCATTCTCTTGGGACTCTCCTTTTTTCAGATAAAAGCTTTCCCACATCGTCAGAAAAAATGTTGCTGTACCTATCCTGACGATAGGTAGAAGACGCACGTTCAACGGCTTTTTCAATGTTTTCATTTAGGACGCTGAGACAATCATCAATGTCTCCGGGAGTTTTTGTCGCTTGGGTCTCTGAGCAGCGGGCACTAATATATTTTTTATATTTTAACCAATTTACTCTTTTAGATAAAAAAATCACTACTTGCTATTTTGTGAGGACTGCAAATAGTAATTATTGTGGGTGAGTGGTCAGAAGATAAATCCAAGGAGGCTAGAGCCTCAATAAGCTCCGGAAATATACATTTTGCTTCGCCAAAATCTATTGCGTCTGGAATTTTATAACGGTCCGTCGACCAATAGGTTGGTTGTCCAATTGAAATAACGAAAAGTCCCAGTTTCGACACGGAACCATACAAGACAAGACCTCTGGGACTTATTAGGCGGGAGCCTCAGTACATGTGCTTAGCGTTATAGTCTCCAGCAGCTATGAAGCGGAGATCTAATGATTTGTAGAAACTGTTGTTGGACAGTAAGCTGATGAAATAACAAGGTTATGGAAAAATTCATCAATGCAGACTTTCATAGCTTGGATATAACATTCCGAGAGGCCACCTAACTATTGGTGTTTAATTCTTGATTTGATGAGAATAGCCGAGCCACCACATGATCTATTCCTGGGATCCTTTGATTCATAAAAAGAATAGGTACTAATTTTTAAAGTACTTATAAATGTCATATGAGTGTCATAAATTTTTTGATTTATTAAAAAATACTTGAGCTCGTTTTTGTGTTGGCGGATGACGTTTCCGTTCCAGAAGCAACCCCTGAGGCAGCTCATGGCCTTTTTAGCATAGCCTGCAGAAAAGCAAACTGCATTTTTTGCCTTTCTTGCATCATGCCAGTTATTTGTGCCATGATCTGCGTAAATTGTTTGACCATATTGTCAATTACGGCTTCCAGGCGGCTAAAATTGGGACCGGTTGATTCGTTTGTTGGCACCTCTTGTTGCGTTGTTGTCTGGTTAGGCTTACGTGCGTAGGGCTGGTTAGACTTTAATACGTTGGCGTAAGAAACTTGACTTGTAGTTGGTTGTGCTAATGGCGGCATGTTTGTAGTTGGTATATTCAACGGCTGGGGAGGGGGAGAAACTACTTTTGACTTAGATGAGCGCCTAACTGAATCAAAAACAGGACAATCTCTATAGTTGGAAGTGTGGTTTCCACCGCAATTGCTGCATTTCTTAACTCTAGGACCATCTTTTGGCTTGTCGCACTTGGTCGTATCGTGCAGATCCCCACACACAACACAAACAGAACGCAACTTACAATAACCTTTGGGGTGGCCATATTTCTGGCAGTTCAAGCACTGTACGGGCCCAGATCGATTATGTGGAACTTCCACAGTAACTCGTCGGTGCATAATATATTTTAAATCATAGATGGGGTGAGTTTCACTTTTTTTTAATTTTATATCACCAGGCTCAAGCTCCACTCGGAATAATGGTCGGGGATATTTTTCCCTGTTTCTTATATTAGATATCGTTCTAACCATAAACCCTTTGCTTAACAAACTGTTAAGTTGAAAAGTAAGAAATTTGTAATGCCCAATCACTTCCAAATTGTCGCTGGGTGACCTTCATAAGCACTGAGTGTATTTTCGTATATATTTTGCTTATAATTAAATTTTTTGATAAAATATATTTATTTATGTTGCTTTTAAAAAATTTGTATTTTTTTCTATTTAATGAATAGATAAATTATTTGAATGTGTAAACTTTTTTATTTTAATAAAGCAGTAAGCGTTCGTTTTGTGCTCGGTTGCCTTCGGGTTCGGCCAAACTATTGAAATTTGGAATTTGGGGATCGGGCTAGGTTCGGTTTCGAAAAAGCACGTTCGGTGCGGCTCTTGTACTTTTATATTAAATTTGTACCCTTTTTATACCCTCTTAGGTGTAAAACAATAAAAAAGTACCAAAAACATAGATGTTACAAAAAGTACCTATGTAAAATTTGCACCATTTTTCCTACGCTTCTAGGTTAAAATTTTTAAAAGTACCAAAAATATATCCATATTTTTTAAAGACCTGTTGAGCGCAGTTTAAATTATGTTTTTACTGTAATTGGTTTATAAGTATAGGTACCCATTAATATTTTTTACCCTAATTGATGTCCCTTAGGGTGCAACATTTCTAAAAATTACCAAACACATATGAATGAATATGCCAAGACTTGTCGAATGCAATTTAAGTTATGTTTGTATTTTCTTTGGTTCGGATGTTACAAAAAGAATTTAAAAAGTACCAATGCAAAATTTGTATTTGTTTTTCTATCCTTAAGGTCCAATGTAGAATTTTAACTCTTCTTTGAAGCCTTGTTTTACGCCCTAGGATCAAAATTTCAAAAATAAGGCAAAACATATTCATATTTTTTTGAGAATTTTCGAATAGACTTTATGTTATATTTCCATGTTTATTCGATTAGAAGTTACAAAGTGGACCTTGGCACTATAAAAATTAATAAAATTAATACAAATAATAAAATTAATACAAAATTTTTTTAATTTTGTTTCTATCATTTATAGTTTAGGAGATATGAAGTTTCAGATATTTTCCAATTTAGCCTATTTTTACCCCATTCGCGGCGAGTTTCCCGAAATCCAGTCTTAATGGATTTTAAGTCTCTATCTTTATGCGTTTGCACGATTAATGGGGCAGTCAGTCAGTCCCTAAAAATGTTCCTTTTTATATATTTAAAGATAAACATGAGTGCAAATCTTTGAAAGGGTTAAATAGTATTCGAGCTTATCCCCGAAGGACATTTGTATGGGGGCTATATCAAAAACTTGACCGATCATATTTTTGTTTAGTTAAATAGTTGGTGTTATATCGATAAACAGTTGTGCACAATTTCGCGAAGATAGAGTAATATTTGCGTCAGTTGGAGCTCAAAATGCTAATGTCGGGAGAACATTTTTATGGCGACTATGGAACGATCATTACAAAAAAAAATATCTTAAATCGACTCAGAAAGTGATTCAGAGTGTAACAAGCATCTGCACTAACGCATAATACCCCTACCACGTATATGGTATGGGTATAAGAATTAGAAATTCAGCCAAAGGATGCAGGCATGAGAGTATACCGCCTAGCCAAAATGTGGTCGAAATAGCAGTTACCGGGCTTTAGAATAACAAGGCAGCAGGAGCCGATGGGTTGCCAGCTGAACTGTTTAAGACCGGAGGCAACACGTTGATAAGGCGTATGCATCAGCTTGTTTGTACAATCTGGCTAGATGGATGCATACCCCAGGAGTGGAACATCAGTGTTTTATATCCTGTGCACAAAAAAGGAGACAAGGCAGTATTGCTTACAAAGTTATATCCAGCGAATTGTGTGAATAATTGAAATTAAAAGACGACAAGATAGTTGGGCAATAACAATGCGGCTTTAGACCTAGAAAGTCCACCAAAAACCAGATATACACACTATTCTAAATCCTGGAAAAGACCCAATAAGAACATATCGACATCATATCGATACCATCTATTTGTCGACTAAAAGGCAGCCTTTGACCGCCCCATCCATTCAAGCTATGTCTGAGTTTGGTATCCCTGCAAAACTAATACAACTCTGCAGGAGGCTGATACGCAGCCTCAGTACAAGGTTTCAGAAAAGAAGACAGCTTTTGTATTACCTTTTTACCATCCTTATAGAAAAAGTTATACAAAATAGCACATGTTACTCGCATATGGCGACGATATCGACATCATAAGGCGAGCAATACCAGGAGTAACATCTACCTTTAAAAAGTCGAGAAAGAAACAGACAAAGTTGGTCTGGCAGTAAATGCAGATAAAACCAAGTTGATGGTATCAACGCACCAGACGTCAAATTAGACTTGAGCAAACGGCGGAAGCTTAAAACTACTACTTTGAAATAGCCAACGATTGTATCTATTTTGGCACCGCCATTAGCAAAACAAACATCAGTTTCTAGATTAAAGAAGGAACAGCCTTGGCTAACAGATGCTACTTTGGACTTAGTAAGCAGTTTAAAAGAAAATCCGATCTCTACAAGACACTGATACTACCCGTGCATATATATAGTTCTGAAGCATGGGTACTTCCGAAAGCAGACGAGGTAGTGCCTGGAGTTTTCGAGAGGAAGATTCTTCAGAAAACTATGGACTAATCAGCAATAATAGCAAATACCGGTGTCGTATGAACCGTGAGCTGTATAAGCTGTTTGCCGACATTGACATAGTTACGCGTTTTAAATTCAACGTTTACGATGGCTATGTCATGTTGTAATGAAGATGCTCCAGCCATAAAGCCATTGGAATGCGAACCTGGTGATGGCCACGCAGATGGGTAAGACCGAAACTCTAATGGAAGGATCAAGTCGAGACAGACATCTAGAAACTTGGTGTCAAACTTTGGAGAAGAACCGCAGAAGATCGAAGCGCCTGGAAATGTATTCTAGGTTTGGCTTAACGTTCTATAATAGTTATATAAGTAAGTACCAAATTTCATTCGATCAATCCGGCACCAGACTACTTTCATTAAATCAAATCTAAAATATAAAAACAAAACCTTATAGTGTTTTAACACTGAAGGTTTTAACACACTATTATATAGAAAAAAACACGGTCAATTATTTTGTCTAGCTAATACCTCGCTGTGCTTCTTAAAAATGAAGTTATATTTAAGCGCATATTAGCTGCCGGCTATAAACATTACTTAAAGATATGTGCACATTTAATAAGTGCTGACAGCAGAAGAAAAAACAAGACGAATCGATTTTTCCGATGGCTCTTCCCAGTCAAAAGAATAGAGATTACAAAAAGAACACATTGGCACATACTCCTTTACATTTCAGGTTACTATTTTCCGTTCCTGCAATTCAAATTGCCTATTAAATAAAATAACTAAAGTTTAGTTACTTTAGTCCCATGCCTTGTGAAAGGAATGGAATTGGCAATATAGTTTGCAACCACTTCTTCGAAAATACTTAATTCTGTAGTTGATAACATTTCTAAAATATTTTTGCTAAGTACAGATTAGAGGTAAAAACTTGTTGTGATTTTTTAAATCAGCGTGATTCTGTAGAAAATAAATTACGGGTAAGTGTGTAACCATAATTTAAAAAATTTATGCCCGTGCGTTAGTCATGCGTGATTACATATGCATAATCACGCAAGAATATACATATGTATGTACATAGTTTTAGAAATCATCTTTTATAATTAACCTTGAACAGAGTAATTGCACGGTTTATTTTTGTACAAATAGTTACATAGTATACATACGCACTCACACATAACTCATTTTTATAACAAATTAACGATTTTTTGAAGAAAAAATTGACACATATTTATTTACATATCGCACATTATTTTTGAAGCATCAAAATATTTTTTTTTTTAAATAGAATAAAATAACATGTGTGTACATAAGGGGTATCCTCAGTTTTTAGTATACCGCCGGTCAGATTTTTGTTCCTTTATATGTAACCAAAAAATAAATAAAAGTTGCGGAAAGCCTGATTGGCAAAACTCGGACCAATCTTGTTCTCTCCTTTAGCTCGATTGTGGACACTGACCTCGTCGTGGTATCACCTACCTTTAACACCCATTAGAGCTAGTGAGCTAAAATGTGCCACACGTTAGCCCACAAGAACGATAAGACTGGGTTGAGGCACCGCACAGTGGCGCCTTCTGACTTTTTTCGTTGCAAAAATCATAACTTTTAAAATAATTAAGGAGCGGATTAGGATGTGTTTCCAGCCTATTTAAATACTTGTTCACATAGTTTAAAATTTCGCATTTAACTTGTGGAACTTGTAGATTCTTGTGGATGTTGATGTTTTTAGTATATCAGGGAGCACCAGTTATCATTATTAGGATTTTGTTTTGACGGCGTTGAATTTTTTCTATGTTGGATGCGGAAGCAGTGCCCCATAATTGTATACCGTAGCACCAAATTAGTTTCAAAATCGATTTGTAGAGTAGAAGTTTACACTCAAGGCAAAGCACAGAGTTTCTGCCGATTAACCAATGGATTTGTGCAGCTTTAAGTTTCATTTGCGTCAACTTCGCAACTATATCAGGCTTAACTTTGACCATTTCTTAACTTGGGTTATGTGTTGTTGCAGCTGGTTCGAAGCCTCTCTAAAGTCTTTATAAATACTAAGAAAAGCAGTATCGTCAGCAAATGTCGACGTGTGTGTATAAAGCAAGTACAGAATTGGACCAAGTATACTGCCTTGAGGTACATCAGTCCCAACTGGTTGAGAAAAACTTATTTGACTTCCCTCTTTGACCATAAATTGTCTGCCGGTTAAGTATTTTTCTAGCAGGTTGAAGTATTTTTCTTAGTTTATCCCAGTTATATCTGCCACCAAATGGGAATTTTCGAAAAACCTTCTACTGGTGTTACCATCACTGGTATTTCCAAAATTTGTTTTGGGCGTGTCTACCAATAATCCAGTTTCAACCCTATTTTTGTTTTTGGAGGTGTTTTTTGTTTTTTCTTCAATTTATTTTTTCTTTCTCGGTCTCCTTTTTTAATATTTTTTTACGGGAATTTATTGTCAAATGTAAAACACTTTGAAATAGTCTAAATTTGGCATGGAATACAGAAAGCCCAACAGTTATCCTGTTAAATTTTAGGTTTCCTCTTTATCTATAATGTTGTTGAAGTCTTTCTGTGTTCCACCACAAATAAAGCATCGTCTAGTATACTTTGTTCCGGTTGCCATTTTTTTCGAGAACGCCACTGGTCAAACGATAACACTGGACGGTACGCGCCATAGGGTCGTGTTGGCCATACTTTTTCTGCCGCAACTGAACGAATTAGGACTAGAGGACATGTGGTTCCAAAAACGGCACACACTGCGCGGTCCACAACCAATATTCTGAAGGCGAAGTTCCCAGGTCATCTCATCTCTTGTTTTGGCGATTTACATTGGCCCACAAGATCGCCCGATTTAACCGTTCCAGACATTTTGTGGGGTTTTTGAAGTCTCGTGTTTACGTGAACGAGCCCGAGAACCTGGAAGCTCTTAATTAAAACATTCGACACGATTGTGAAAATCTGCCACCCGAAGTTTTCGCCGAAGTGATGGAAAATGCCATAAAACGAGCAATTAATTGTGACGGCAGCTATCATCTTATAGACTTGATTAGTAAAATTCTAAAGGTTCAGATAAACATAATCAAAAAACAGAGTCAAAGTTTTTTATTTAGAAAAAAATGAGAGCCAAACAACTTCGTACCCTTTTTTAAGAAGAATTTCCTAACTTTGTCAGCTGTACTTCTCTGCAGCCAATTTTTTGTTCTCTTTTTATTCAAGGATTGTACTTTAATATGAAAAAAGAATGATGATCGGATCTCATCGGGTAATACAAAAAATTTACCTTTAAAATTAAGAATTACTTTTTAATTAAAAGTCGATGAAATAATTGGGTCAATGCGGCTTAAAATCTGGCAAACCACTATCGACCACACATACACACTACGCAAAATCTTAAAAAAAACCCAGAAATAACATATGGGCAGGTGCTATCAGTAAGTTGTAGCCGAAGACCAGTAAGAAGTACAAAGTTAGCACTTTATTCGAACAAATAACACTAAATAATACATGTCGATTTACTGTCAAATTGACAGCAGTTTTGGACGACATATAGAGATACGTACTTGAATATAAATCGAATAGTAAAACACAAACTACTACTTTTAATTTGATTTTAATTATTAATTTATTATTGCCAATTAGTTGTAGTAGACTGTATAATAAGAAAACGGTGACTGACGCCTTACAGGTAAAAAAAAGAATTCAAAGCAAGAAGATTACAGGGATTGAGAGAGCTTTTAATAAAGGGAAAATATAAAGAATAGAATTTAAGAGGAAAACATAAAGTGTAAAATACCAGCGCAGCATTTGTGGGACGGTTCCTTAACATCCCGGGCATCCCTGAAACAGCGTTTCAGCATATCAGTAGCTTTACGATTTTGGCAATTGACCATTTTTGCCAAAAACCTTGGTACATACATTGTACGTGCTGCCAGTAGCCAAGTCGGTTAGTCTTCAATTCAGTAAGGATACCCTCGGGTACCATCGTAGTCGATTAAGAAATGAGCAGGGGAGAGATAGTCGATATCGGTGTCGGGAGCGTAGCCCAGCGGTCTGGAGTTGATCACAGCTTCAATTTGATCAAGAAGCGTATGTATTTGTTCGTAAGTAAGCAAGGTTGAGCCAATGACGCGACGTAAATGAAGTTTGACCGAGCGAACACCAGACTCCCATATACCACCCCAATGTGGTGAATAGGGGGGAATAAAATTCCATTTGATGTCGTCCCTTGCCAATGTGTCACTGATGACTCGATTATGGCCCCTAGACTGAAGGTGTTGGTACATTCGTTTAACTGACGTTTCGCTCCGACAAAGGTTTTGCCGTTGTCGCTGTAGATAACCGAGCATTTGCCGCGACGTGCCATGAAACGACGGAGAGCCGCCAAAAAACAGTCTGTGCTGAGATCGGTTACCAGTTCCAGGTGTATAGCTGATGTCACCATGCAAACGAAGAGCGATATGTAGCCCTTTGATGTTTTGAGGGGTTTTCCATTATGAATCTTGAGGGTGAATGGCCCAGCGTAGTCACAACCAGTATTTTGAAATGGAAATGCCTGTCTGACGCGAACTGCAGGTAAGTCTGCCATTTTCTGTTGCGTCACATGTCTAGCTTGTCGAAAGCATTGCAAACATTTATGTGTTATTTCACGAATTAAGTTTCTTGCTCCTAGAATCCAATACTGTTGGCGGACGATTACAAAAAGCGCTGACACTCCCGGATGAAAATTCTTAATGCGCTCCTCCTTGAGAATAAGTCTAGTGATAATATGTTCCTTGGGAAGGATGATTGGATGCTGAATTTCAGGCGAAAGTTCCAAGTGTTATATTATAAATGGTGATATTTTTAATATCCTGGAGTTATTTTCCACCCTACCTTTATATGCCAAACTGCGTTTTTCCGCTAGGAAACTGCATTGAGCCATTCGAAGGCATATAACCTTTCCTTCTCTAATTTCGTCGCAAGTTAAAAAATCGGCCGGAATTTCAACCTTGTGTACGTATAAGTTAATGAAACGTTTTACGTAAGCGGCAATGCGCACAAGCCTGTACCAATGGGAAGTCTTCGCTAGTGTTGGTTCCAGACGATGAGGTGTACTACGCTCACACCTTACCGTAGTGTATAAGTGTGTTGAGAGTAGACCATCAGTTGTAGAATCAGATTTCATTTTGGCAATTACGTCGGCATTATCATACGAATATGGCGAACCCTCTAAGGAGGTAGCTTCGTTGGTCGTCTGTCCTTTAAGAATGAAGGACCCGTCCACCATAAGACAAAATTTAAAAGTTGGTCCCTCATCAATCCACGGGACGCACAATCCGCTGGGTTTTCCTTGGTATTAACGTGTTTCCATACACTGCGAGGTAGTGTTTCCAATATTTCTGAAGTGCGATTGCCTACAAAAGTTTTGAGCTTTGTTGGTTGCAGGGACAGCCATGATAAAACAATAGTTGAGTCACACCATGCCGTGATTTCCATTTGTCGGCACGGCAATGATGAAGCAATTGTTTTCATTAAACGAGTAAGCAGTAATGCTCCACACAGTTCTAGCCTAGGAAGAGATATTTGTTTTAGTGGTGCGACACGAGTCTTTGCTGCGATTAATTTGACGTAAATTTCTCCATTCGTATCCTCCACCCTGCAGTAAACGCAAGCTGCATAAGCCTTAATGAAGGCATCACTAAATAAATGGAGTTGGAATTTCGCCGTTGAGTTTGGTATATATCGAGGCAAACTCAGGTCGGATAAGATCCGCAAATCGTCTCTATATTTGATCCACATGTTTGCCAAATTCCGCGGTAGAGCATCATCCCAACTCAGGTTTTGTAGCCATAATTCTTGAAATAAAATTTTGAATTTTATCACTATCGGGACAATTAAGCCGAGTGGATCAAAAATTCTAGCAACGTCGGACAAAACCTTTCTTTTCGTGGCATAATTAAAGTCTTCTAAGTTGATTTTGTAACGGATGCTATCTTCGATAGGGTTCCAGTATATTCCCAAGACCTTAGTAGAAGCCTCTTCCTAGTTTCGTAAAAACCTTTGATTTTCGATGCTAGTTGAGGTGATTTGCTCACAGTTTGAAACCCACTTGCTTAGCTCAAGTCCCGCCTGTGATAGCAAGTTTGAAAGTTCCTCCCGTTTCTGCATAAGCTCTTCTACCGATGAGGCACCTGTTAGAACGTCGTCCACGTAGAAGTTGTTAAGTAAGATCTGTGTTGCATTAGGATGCGAGTCTTGATAATCCTTTGCGATTTGCTCTAGTACTCTCACGGAGAGGTATGGCGCAGGCGACGTTCCGTATGTAACATTACATAAAAGGAAGTGTTTTAATGGATCGCTAGGATGCTCCCTCCATAAAATTCGTTGAAAATTCCGGTGTTGATTTGCTACCCAAATTTGCCGAAACATCTTAACGATATCCGCAGAAAATACGAATTTATGTAAACGGAAACGGAAGCAAACAGTAAACAAATTACGTTGAATTGAAGGTCCAATATGCAATTTTTCATTTAGTGAGTGGTTGTTAGCATCCTGAAACGAACCATCAAATACCCCCCGCAAGTTCTTACCTACAATTGGATGGTGTGGCAAATAAAATACACGGCCGTCGGCGACATCTATCTCGTTCGGCGAAAGTTCGCGCATATGTCCTAAGCTGTGGTATTCTCTCATAAATTTTGTATAATTTTCCTTTAATGTTGGGTCCTTAGAGAGTCTGCGTTCGGTAGCATAAAATCTCTTGAGTGCCCCTTCGTACGTATTGCCATGTAGAATTGCTGTCCTTAAAGGCGGTATGTGCCCATCAGTGTGTCTACCATGTGTTTCCATAAATTGTCTTTCGATCAGTACTGATTCGTCATCTATTTTCCTTGGAATATTTACTTCTTCGATTTCCCAAAAAGATTGCATTACCTTGTCAATGTCAATTAATGTTAGTAGTGATGCGGCTGATGATTGTTGAGCCGGTGAAGTTACCGATGTTACCACCCAGCCAAAAATGGTGGAAACTGCAATCGTGTTACCTTGATCATTTAGCAATTTTTCCAAGATCATAACCTCCCATACGTAATCAGCCCCAAGAAGAATATCAATAGGTTTTGAACGATAAAACGATGGGTCGGCAAGACGAACTACATCTAGTCTCCGGCGATCGTAGCCTGTAATAGTACTTCTGGGAAGTGAAGAAGTTATTCGACCTAAAATATGGACTTGAACCACCATTTTGTGCTGAGAATTTTTTGACTTCATGTGCAGATAACTATGTCCGCGCGTAGATTCAGCCTTGACCGACGAAATTCCCGAAAGCGAAATTTTAGATGAATGACGAGGTAAACCTAAATGTTTGATGCAATCTTCAGTGATTGATGATAACTCAGATGCAGTATCGATAAGAAGACGACAAGTGCTAAAATTTTCTTTATTATCGCGAACATCAACTAATGCTGTAGGCAACATGTGTGAAACATTCTTATTAATAAATGACGTGGCGCCCCCTTGAGATCTTAAAGTATTTAATGATACCGGTCGAGAGCTCTCAGGTTCAACAGTGACTATCGTAGGAGTAGTAGATGGTTCTGACGAAACTGTAACATGAGTCTGCTGACCCTCGGAAACTTGAGCGTAGTGAAGTAACGTATGGTGATTTTTCTGACAATTACCGCATTTATATTGAGGTTTGCAACTATTAGCAGAATGTCCTTTACGTAAACAATTAAAGCATAGAGCCCTATCCTTGACGAGCGTACGACGCTGATCAATTGACAACAATAAAAAATGAGGTCACTTAAAAGTTTGATGATTGACCGAACCGCAGTCGGAACAATTCTGTTGGTCATTTGTAGAAACTAAATTTGTGGATGACTTCCTTTTCAAAAATGTAGGTTTCGAAGCAGCATTCTCACCAAGTTCTAATTCTTCGCAGCATTGGTCTAAAAATTTAAAAAATGGGCTTGACGTCATCACGAGATTTCTCAATCCACTTTCGACGTGATTCAACATCAATCTTAGTTTGTAGTATGTATATTAGCCAATGATCGCGTTCGTTGTAATTAATAGCGTCTAACTACCTCATTTGAAATATCTGATATTTTACGTAACCCAACCGCATTTTCCTCCTTAACCGCAGCGAGGCCCATAAACGTTTGAATATACGAATTAACGATGAGACGTGGTCGATCAAAGCGCTCTTTGAGGCGATCCCATGATGTACTATACGATAGATCAGATATTTGCATGTGCTTAATAAGGTTTGCTGCATCGTCCTTCAATAGCGACTTGAGATAGTGAAATTTTTGAATATTCGATAGATTTGGTTTAGAATCAACTGCGCTAATAAACAAATCTTTGAATGATGGCCAGTCCTTGTAACTGCCACCAAATGGGTCGATTCTTAATTTTGGCAAATCTTCATTAGCATTACGCGAAGTATTCGGAGAGTCAAGTCGTTGAAGTAACGTAGAATGCTGTTCAGCCAAACGCGAAAATATATCGTTGTGTACCTCAGGGATTGATTCATTATTAGAAATATGTCTTAACATTCGTTTGAGCATAGAATAGCTCTGAATATACTTTTCCTCGTATTCTAGAATTTCATCTTTAGGACCAATGAAACCTTCTTGAGCGTAAGTGTATAATTCTCCAGTAAGTTCGCCCAATTTTCTCCAAGCATCTTCCAAACGAATTAAACGCGATCCTATTTGTTCAGCAAAATAATCTTCTGGAGGATTACCGACAAATGTATATGCGCGAGTAATTGCACCCTTTTCCATTCGACGTTTAGATTGTATAGCTCTCATTGTCGCAGACATTTTCATAAAATAGTATTATAATATGTTATAAAAAAAGGTTTGTACTTACAGCTTAACTAACAACAATCATAAATTTGTGATGAAACGTTATAAACTTGTTCTAATAAATCGTTTTGCTGCTTGTAGTTATTGTTTTTTCTTTTATCCGACTTGTTGTCGCCTTTGTGCTTTTTTTTATGTATTTGAATTATCTTGAATTAACGTTTAGTGTCCAGCGGAGCACTTTAAATAAACGTTACCACAAAATTGTCTACAAGAACCAACACTTGTTGTTATTGAATATTTGCCCGAAACGAACCTCACGTTTAGTGTCCAACGGAGCACTTTTTACTTATAACCCGATTGTCGCTGAGTTCAATATTCGGGGAGAAGGTCCAAACAATTTGATGATAAATCGAATAGTAAAACACAAACTACTTCTTTTGATTTAAATTATTAATTTATTATTGCCAATTAGTTGTAGTGGACTGTATAATAAGAAAACGGCGACTGACGCCTTACAGGTAAAAAAAAAAGAATTCAAAGCAAAAAGATTAAAGGGATTGAGAGAGCTTTTAATAAAGGGAAAATATAAAGAATAGAATTTAAAAGGAAAACAAAAAGTGTAAAACACCAGCGCAGCATTTGTGGGACGGTTCCTTAAGAGTACTAAAAGACATTTGATAACATCTGCTTGTGGAGCTATGGTGCAACGTAAGGCAGTGTATCCACGTAGCAATTTTTATTGCTGATCACAAACAATAACGTTGACAGAATAGCGGCACAGCGATTGCTAATCGCTTTGAGTGGAGAACACGTGAAAAGTAATTTATTGTGTTCTCCAAGTTTTTGTTATGATATAAAATGTTTGAATTGATCTTTTTTTATTAAATTAAATTAATATTTTAATAAATTTTTCTAAATTGCTACTGTTTTGTTCCTAGGAATTGCAAAAATTGTAAATGACAGCTAACTGCTTGGCAATAATTGCTTAGGCGATTGCTGAAGCAATCATTGCGCAATGGATTGCAACATATGACAATTTGCAGTCTACACGTCGCAATTTGTATGAAAGTAATCGTATTAGACCATTGCCGCAATAAATATTGCTACGTGGAGACCCCAAGTTAGATCTGCATCCATATTGTTTTTTTTTTTAATATTTTTCTTTTCGACGCAGATTGTTTACGTAGTTGTGCTTCGAAGTGCATATGAGTATGTTTTTATCATAACGGAAACGATTTCTGATAGTACTGTTAAAAAACTTTTTTTGTTGATTTTTCTAACAACTAATGTTGAAGGGGCTTGTAGTTGAAGTAGGTAATTATAATACTTGGGTCAAGGTACAACAAATATCAATGGTTTTGTTTTTAAATAAGTTAAAAATTTATAGATTTTAATTTAATTTTACAATCAATTAATGTTTTGGTTTTTAGTTTTCAGCAATTAGTGTTCAAAAAGATAAAATTTAAAAAAAAATCTTACCTTTTTGTTTATGCATAATTTGTTCTTGCTCGAAGTGTTCGGTATTCTGATCGTTTGAAATCGTGTATATTTGCTTTACCAGTTGTTCTTTTATTTTTGGTAGTTCAGCTTCCTTTGCAGCTGAATAATTATTAGATGGTTGATTTGCAAAGTTAACTTCAGTTGAAGAACCAGTTATGTCTTCAAATCCATCTTGAAAGAGCTGCTTTTCAGCTTTAGTTCGTTCCAAGGCGTCAGTGACTGGCTGCAAACTATCAATGCAAATGCTAACGATATCTTCACGACCAATTTTGTTTAATGCTTTCTCTAATTTGTTACCTGTGGCTGCGTTACCATTTAAACGCAACCATAAGCGTAGCATTACCATTGCGCGCTGATTTTTATTCTTGTTATCCGCATACTCGGCATTGATAAGCTCGATGTCGGCCTCGGGAACATCCAATTCTTTCGCCAACGGTACCCAGTCGTCCATAAGCAACTGACAGATATGCGACAGATGAACGTCGGCCTTGTGAATTGTTTCGTTTTTTCCATTTTGTTGGATTTTGTGTTCAATTTTGTTCTTCTTTTCATATTCTGCATTGATTTGATCGCGTTGGTTAAGACCTTTGTCAATGAATCTTTCATTATTGGCAGCTAAATCAACTCCGGAATTCAATAAGGAAATGTTAAGTGTACATATTGGTAGCTTGGGTACTTCGCCTTGGCCCGTTTTCGGCTCATTCATAAAGCTTATGCGTGCAAACGGTTCGTCGGGATTTTTAACATGTACAATAAATGAAAGACGATTTTCACGGAAGGCATGGAACTTAAGGCTGAGCTGTTCGCCAGTTTTAAGAACAGGTACCAAATCACCCCCAAATACTAAATAAATATCTTGATCCTCTAGAACTTCTACATCGCAACTCTTTGCTACCTCAGTAAAGTTGTCTTGATGCTCTAAAGTTTTATCTTCCTTGTCATCGGTCATGCAAAATATTGAAAGTTTTGCTTCGTTTGTGGAAATACGTTTAGCAAACACCACAAATTTAGCTTGAAATGGCACAAGCGCCATAAAAGAATAAAGTTCTGTTGCCATGCGGCTGGCTTCGGCAATATTACGACAATCCATTAGCCAGAACCGGGCTGATACAGTTGTGGTAAATGTGACACTGTCTTTTACAAATGCCAGAGGTGTTGAGCCGGTAACATCTTCCCAAATGGCACGGTTCTGACCACCAGTAATAGAACACAAAAGGCGCAACGTTGGCGTATTACCAGTGTACGGCGAATTTACCATTCCTTTGGTGCAAGCTTTCGGTGCTGGTATGCTAAGTGTAATAGCTTTATGGAACTTGCGGCGACGCGGTTCAACCGTTACAACTGGCGATACGGCCACACCTTGGCCAAGTAATTTGCAGCAACCGTCCAAATCAACTGGTTGTGCCTGAAGACCGACACGAATTTTCTTTGTCAATGCATTTGGCGGAAATATTGCCTGAACCTGGGGCACAGCTTGTGATGAAACAGTACCACCATCAGAACCAATAGCGTGGACTTCTTGTCTTATACGCGATACTACAGCAAAGAAATGTGGAAAATTACGAGTTACGATACGTATAATCCGATTTGTGGGTAGATCCTCCAAAGGGCTTAATTCTGTTGCATCCATTGCATCTTGGAGTACCTCGGCCACTGACTCCTCTTTGTCGTAAATATTTTGTTCTCGCCAGCTTTCGCCATTATCAGATCGTAGAATAATGATTTCGCGCTCCTTGCCGCGCAGCGATCCAAAATGAGGAATTTCTAAAATTACCGGCCTAAAATTTAAAATTTTAATATATATTAAGACATACTATGTATATAAATTTTTTTGTTAAGGTAATTTATCAAATTTTTATTTATTTATTATCGATAAACTAATTTTTAGTTAATGACACTGTACAAATTTTATTTGGAAAAGCAAATTGCACCAACACTAGACGGGTGGAATTTATATCAAAACCAGCTAAAACATATATTTAAATAAGCCTTTTTACTGAAGTGTTTTTTTTTCGTATTATTGTTGTCAACATACATTCATATCATATTTTAAAAAGCAATATCGTTTATTTAAATAGGTTTTTAACTCTTCTGATAAATATTTAAAATTGATGATCAGGCATGCACATACATATGTATACATACTTGTAATAAGCAATAGAAAAATCACATTATTAATACAAGTATATTGGTCATTCTGCTTTTAATTTCTACAATATTAATTTGCGACACTACAAAGAATTTATTTCTAAATGCTACGTCGATTCAACCATGCCCGTCCGTCTAATGGAATTAAATTTCCGGAGCCAACTCAAATCCAACGAACCACGTTTTGGTGTAAGACTATCGGAAATATTCCTAGGAAGAACGCAATTCAAAATCAAAGCATTGGTTTACTAGAAACTAGACATCTGCATGACTATATTCATTTAATTGCCTACACACAACAAAAACAATATTCATTCAAACATTTTTCATTCTATGGGAGATAAATAAAGTTAAGACAGTAACAACACAAGAAAGAATGTATTGTGTGTTACACTCAATGATACAAGAAGAACACATTCATTTTACAGTTTTCGTTTTGAATGTGTATAAAACACACTTGAAAATACAAAAACATAGCAAAGTCTCATTACAGTTAGAGTTTTTATAAAAACATTTAGGTGTTTTTTCGAGTTAATGAATGTTTAACAACAACAATAACGACAAATTTGCAAACACAAATGAATAATAATTGTTTACACCAATCATACAGCAATATTCACACATTCTATTCAGTATTTATTTATATGAATGTATGGGTAATATTTTGTTTTCGGTTGAAGTTGTTTTTTATTTGCTTTCGCTTGTGGGTTCATTCATTTAATTTGTTTAACATTGATAGAAAAACACTATGTTGTTGAAAAACAAACGAATGTATTTAAACGGCATTCGGGTGTAGTCAAGCAGACCTCTACTAGAAACCGAGACGTAAGCAAACATTGGAACATTGAAAACGGGGATCTAAATTGGAAAATTTTTGGTTGGAACAGGGGAAGTAGTTGCACAAATTTTATGAACTTTTTCATGTGCTAAATGTGGGAAGCTACTACAGCTGGAAAAACATTTGTTGTAGAGAAGCAGGGGGAGTGATAACCCCCATACAAACGAACCCTTTTATACAAATTTTTAAAACGCTATATCTTGAAAACTACTACACCTAACACCTTAAAATTTGCCAAAAAGCAATTGGTAAATAATACCTACATTCTAGAAAATAAGTTGGAAAAGGGGAGCGGTTGCCACCATACAGACAAACCACTTCATAGCAAATTTTTTATACATTATACCATGAAAACTGTAACAATTATCAACTCCACAACTTAATTGTACAATAAAAACTTTATACAGGGTGTCTGGTGGCAAATTTATATTTTTTAATACAATAATTTTAAAAAAGTAATATACGGTGCGGAGGGAGGGTGACGCCGTTGGAATTTCCGGTTGTGCGGATTTGATAGTCACTACGTCGCAATAGTCGAGTGAGCATCGCGCGTTCGCTGTGAAGACAATTTTTTAAAGTGATGATTCTTAAGTAACTTCATGTCGACAATTTTGTTCAAAGTTCGGTATTAGGCGAATACGTGGCAGACCGAGTGATAATTTAATTTGTTCGAGGGTGCAGAGATTCGGCGCAGCTGCTTCGACAATGATCGCTTCACAGCCAGGGCCCAGTCGATCTTCGGTAGTAAAAGATTATTATACCCTTCACATAGTGATAAGGGTATATAACAGTTTGTCATTCCGTTTTTAATTTTTTTATTATCCATTTGCGACCCCATAAAGTAGATATATTCTGGATCCTTATAGATAGGAAAGTTGATATAGCCATGTCCGTCTGTTAAAATCAAATCTCTAGAGTTAAATAAAAGATACGGACCAGTTATTGGTGTTAAACTATTAGAAACATCCTGAAGACAATAATCCCAATATTTATATCTTAGTAAATATAGTCATTCTTGCCACAAAACTTGGCAAGGATACTCTTAAAGTAATGAAAAAATGTTTTTCAGATAGGATCAGAGGAAGTGATTTTTCTTCTATAATTGCACAAATTCTGGGAAATATTTTATGCGCTAAATCGTAAAAACTATAACAGCTATCGACTTCAAATGTTCTACAAAAAGTAATTGGACAACAAGACCTACGATATAAAAAACAAATTTTTTGGGTGGGGGCAGAAGAAGGGGTAGCTCCTATACAAATTAACAATTTTTAATAAAATTTTTAATACGCTATATTTCGGAAACTATAACAGATATCGAATTCAAATGTTATACAAAAAGTAATTGGACAACAAGACCTACGTTTGAAAGAAAAAATTTTTTGGGTTGGGGCAGAAGAAGGGGTAGCTTCCATACAAATTAACAACTTTTATGAAATTTTTGATACGCTTTATCTCGAAAACTGTAACAGCTATCAACATCAAATGTTCTACAAAAAGTAATTGGACAACAAAACCTACGCTTTGAAAAAAATTTTTTGTGGGGCAGGAGAAGGGGTAGCTCCTATACAAATTAACATTTTTTATGAAATTTTCTATACATCTGGAAAACTATAACAGCTATCGACTTCGAATATTTGACAAAAAGTAATAATCAAATAATTCATACATTTTGGAAAAAAAGTTGGAGGAGCAGGGGGGCTAAAACCTCCCATAAAAAGTAACAACTTTTATTAACCTTTTAATATGAATAATGTCAAAAATTTTTATAACTCTCGACCTTAAACTTTCTTCATCTATTTCTATTATTCATGCGAACGTTAAAATGTTGGAAAGTTTTCTATGGACTTTAAAACTCGCACAAAGTATTTTTATTATATTATTTTGAGTACAAAATAACTCGGCTGGGTATATTAAAAGACCAGTGTGAAGGGTATATACGATTCGGCACATCCGAATATAGCGCTCTTACTTGTTATACTTGTACTTGTTCATTTGATTGATCGTTTATTAATAATCTCTTAAAATCTAAAAAATAAATTACACAAGCTCTAATACACTTATAATATAAAGCTAAACTAAGTAGTAGCTGAGAAAGTGTCATTCAGCATGTTTCCGGCAATGAGTTTGGTGTTTGTGGACTAGAGAGTAGCATAATCACGTTTTTTTTAATTGAATCTGATGCTAAAATTTTAAGCGATGTGAATGAGTTTAACAAAAATCTGCTTTGAATAAAATCAGCTTTGTTGGGTCAACGCATGAATTTGTTCATTGCGTGAGTTTTACTCACATGATTGAATTGAACAAGATAATGGTTGCTAATGAATAAATCTGAGTAAATGAAACTGTGCAAAAACCAGAGTTGCCATCGTACAACTTTTGAGCGAGACATAAACTTAATTTAGTAAAATTCTTTGGATACTTTTTTATACAAATACCAGCTAAAATAAGTAGTTTTAATTTCTTACTCATTTTGAATTTAAAACTGTAAGTTCAGAAAGGGGAAATTAAAAATTGTTTTATAACTATTTCCAGATTTACATAACGATTTTTTTTTTCATTAAATTATTTTTAAAGTTTCTACGTATTTTTTGGTGCACTTTCTGTTTTATTTTACAAACAAACCAAAGCTGTATAAAAAAAAATTAGCTTATAGAAAGTTTGTAAATATACATAAGTCTTAAATTAATAAATTTATTGTGAAAACTATTGTAAAAGGTTCGCAAAAAATTATTTATTCATGAAAACTGATCCTTTGTGACAATATTGGCAATCAGTGCTTATAAATAGCTTAGAAGTCAAATGATATAGCAAGCTTACAGAAAAAATTTAACTCAATTTTTTCACCTTGTTATTAAGTAAACCAAAAAGAACTGACCAGTGCTGGCTATTTTGACCGCTTAAAGTTTATTGTTCCACGGTATTTCAAACGTTTCCAGTACTAGGCATTTTTTACGGATGCGGGTGCTAGCGGCTTTCGAAAATTGTTTAAAATGCTATTTTCGTTTATTGTTGAATTGTTTTTAATACAAATGTTTGCTTTTTAATTTGGCTTAAGATCATAGTTTATTTTTATTAGAAGAAATTAATATTTTCCGTCAATGTTGAAAGAAACTTTTTTTTATTTGAAAAAAAGCAGGTTTTTCTACCGTTACTAGCGGAGTAGAATGCATTTTCGAAAGCAGCTACACAGTTTCATCATCAGTACTCTTTGAACGGTAGCAGTGTCTTTGGTTGTAAACATCACCTATTTAACTTACATGTAACAGAGAAAGGGATACGGTATGAGTGTTTTCCTTCTGTTCTATTCTGTTCTGTTTCTACTACCATTCAAAGAGTACTGATGATGAAATTGCGTAGCTGCTTTCGAAAATGCATTCTACTCGGCTTATAGCGGTAGAAAAACCTGATTTTTTCAAATAAAAAAAAGTTTCTTTCAAAATTAACGGAAAATATTAATTTCTTCTAATAAAAAGAAATTAAATGAACTTAAGCCAAATTAAAAAGCAAACATTTTTATTAAAAACAGTTCAACAATAAAGAAAAATAGCATATAAACCACACATGGCACGGTGCAAAATTACCTTTAAATTTCAGTTCATTTGTCGTTGACAAAAAAAAGATTTAACCCCCCTATTGTATGATATACAATAATAAAAAACGTTTCATTCCATCTGAGAGATGGATTAATGCTTGCCCGTTAGTCAAGTGTTGCCAAAGAGACTTTTAATGGAAAAAAGCATAGTGTATATGAAAAGTAAACTTCGTCCTAACTTACAAAATAAAAAAAACAGAAGGAAAACACTCATACCGTATCCCTTTCTCTGTTACATGTAAGTTAAATAGGTGATGTTTACAACCAAGACACTACTACCGTTCAAAGGGTACTGATGATGAAATTGCAGAGCTGCTTTCAAAAATGCATTCTACTCAGCTAGTAGCGTAGAAAACCCTGCTTTTTTCAAATAAAAAAAGTGTCTTTCAACATTAACGGCAAATATTAATTTCTTCTAATTAAAAGAAATTATATGAACTAAAGCCAAATTAAAAAGCAAACAATTATTTAAAATTTATGGCTGTTATAACATCTATTAAATAGCTAAAAACTGCGTTTTTATAAATCATATGATTAGATGTTTTAAATCCTTCTATAAAGGACGAATTCTTTTATGTACTTCCCTCGCATTTGTCCACTGCACATTAATGTGTTTTTTTTCTGTTAAAACTGTGTATCTGGTTTTTCTTGTACTTTTGAAAGCTATATCAGTGTTGTCAAAAGTTATCTTTCTAATTGCTTAAAAACAAAGCGCTGCACATAGGGGTATTTTGCCAATCTAGCCAGACATTAAGCCAAAATGGAATTTTAAGAAATGTAAAAATTTAGGTGCGCAGCTCGATAGATAACATAACTCTGTATCGGATAGTGAATTTTTAAATATTTTACTTGCAATTTGTCGTTTTGGGGCATTGTTAAGGTCAGAAAAGTTAAGTAAATTTGCCTGCAAATTATTTACTTTTTATGGTTTTAAGAGGTTTACAATATATTTTTTTTGTAGCTAAATAAATTAAGATTTTACATTGATTTTGTTTTTTTTTTTGCGAAAGAGTATACGTATATAAAAATGCCTTATTTAATTTTTTTTTATTTTTTATTTTAAGCTTTTTCATAAAAAAATTCCTTCGAAATTACAGAAGAGGTTTTTTTGTTCACTTTTTGATACAAAAAAAAATCAAAAGGTTTCTAAAAGTGATGGCAGTCATTTTCCTAAAAAACTTATTAATCACAATAAAACCTGAAATCTCTACTTACATACTAAAAAAGAAAACGTTGCGCGTTTTTGCCTCATTTTTTGCGATTTTTTTTAAAATTTTACCCTTTTTCTGTTTTTTTCTCATCTTCTGTGTTTACATATGAGTGAAAAACTTTTTTAGATAATTAAATGTTTTTTAATGTTTTTTATTAAAATTATTACGGCTAACTTGAAATTGATTTTAAACAGGTTAAATTGGGTTTTCCACTGACATTGCATGTGCGACAGCTTTCCTAATGACGCTATTTTATGCAACAAAATAAATCGCGGTTTTAGATAGAAAATTGTGTGCATTTTTAAAATGTCAAGGAGATGGCGACATATCAGCGGTGAAACAGTGTTTATATATACAGCTTCAGAAAATTTTTTAATAAGCAATGCATACGATTTTAGTATATGGATCAATTGCCTATTGGGCTGTTATCAGAAGAAGCGGCTGAGGCACGAAACAAACATTTTCGGATTTATAGGGAGAATTTCGCAAGGAAGTTTTCAAAAGTTCAGTAAAGCGTAGATAATATTAATACACTTTTGCTCAGCTCACTGATGACTAGCATAAGACCAACTCAAAAAAAAGTCATTGCCCTTTACGAAAGAAGCAGTTTCTTTAATGCCTTCCTCTGTTCTTGATTTTGAAAAGAGGTCTTTGAAAAAACAGACGGAGAAGAACAGTAGCGCTCCTGTTCTTAGTGCAAAAGGATATATTTTTAAATAAAGTAGTTTTTGTTTTCATATTTTACTTCACTAAATAATCATTTGTTATTTATAAATTACTTATTTTGAGATAAATTAATTACATTAAATTACAAAAAAACGACAAAGTTAAAAATAAATTTTTTGTGAAAATTAGCAAAATATATAAAAACAAAATTTTTTGTACAGTGCCGTTTCGAGAGGTGGGGCAGCATTTCTGTCCCTACCCATAAAAGCTAAAAAATTTTACTTTTATATTATTTGGGCGTAAGTTATCCATTTTTTTATTATATACATGATTTTTGCAAATTTTACTTTATTTCGCCACCAACAAAAGAGGGAGAGGACGACACTGTCCAAGTAAAGATTTTTTTAGCTTTGGCTAACGTTTAAAGTACATTTGCCTAACAAAAGTATTGAAAACTTAAAAAAATTTTATTTTTAAGAGGTGGTATTAGTTCTTCTAAGGGGAAATTTTTCCCCTTTGTCCGAATTTTATTAATTTTAATCCTTAAAAGCCTGTGACTATAATACATGTTTTGGCCAAGTTTCGTCAATCTAGGAGCACTCAGTAACTTTTAAGAAAGAAGCTTTATTATGAAAAATAAAAAGGAATGTCCGGTTAGAATAAATAAAAATACCCCTATGTGCGCTGGATATTTGAAAAACAATTAAATCACATTACATTAGCTGATTATAATTTTACCCACAATTTTTTTTGCTTTTTATGCATAAACGCTTAAAATAATATTAACTTGATGTTAATTATGCATAGTGCTGAATCAATTCAATGTTAAAAAGGATAAGAATTAAATTTTTGGCATTTTTAACACAATTATTTAAGCAATTTTAGCCAAAAGAAAAGTTGTTACTAACACTTAGCACTGTTTTTGAGATCTTTAGTGCCAAACAAGAAATATGACAAGAGCTATTGCAAGCATTTGCTCAACACGGCAAAAAGCAACTACGTCGCCTAACGTTAAACCATAAGCATTTCGCCATTTTTTTTGTATGTTACTCTCATTAAGTGCAACATCCCTTAAATGCTAGGATTTTTTGCTCAGTTTTGCTCATTGTTATTGATACGATTGAATGGATGTTAATTTTTTTGAACATTGAATAAAATCAAAAAACCAACAACAACAGCTCTAATGAAATGATTTTAAATCATGCATTGGTATATGTCATGTGATGCGTTTGAACAAAATAACAAAACTGAATGGGTTTTCGTATCATGATTTAATCATGAACAAATTTTATTCTTAGTAAACCAGTCTCTGGTGTGGACATGATAGCTTCAACAAGGCGTGAAGCTCATGTTACATACAGAAGGTATGGTAACTACGACTTGTCAAACACACTACACCTCCCTTTTTCGAAGAAAAGAATAATCAATACTAGGTTGATTAATCTTTTATATAATACAAAGTTTGTAGAGTGCAGCAAAAATTGTTTCGCCAAAGGTTCGATAATAAAAATATGAAAAAAATATAAAAACTCTTTATCGAGGACAAGGGAATTTAAGTAAATGAATTAGTTTTAAAGAAAGGTGAAATGAAAATACATACATATATCGTTAGGTTTAGGTTGTTCCTAACGTAATGTTGAAGATAGTGGTATTTAAAAAACTAAAATTGTCCTAGGTATAAAAGGTGTAACATATTTTTTTTATTTATTTATTTTTTATCTATTTACTGATCTATTATATAAAGAAGGGGTGTATGTATGTATGTATGTATGTATGTAAGTATGTTTGTATTTTATAGCTGGCCACACCAGTGGACCGATTTTTTTGAAATTTTTACAGGGAGTTATCTCAAGTCTGGAAGGAACAATAGGCTACTTTTTTTTGAAAACTATTGCTGCCACGCCCACAATGCGCCCATTTGTGTGGGAAGGTCAGGTTATGAGTTGCCTAACAAAATTACCCAAGGTCATATTGATCAAACGCGTAGAGCTAAATACATACATGAAATTTATAACACGTGTTAAGCTTTACATGTTTGCCTAAATGCACATGAATTTTTAAACACTGGGCCCGTAAAGAGATAAAAAGGGGACAAAAAGGGTAAAATCTGTAACTTACTATCTCTTGATGTATATAAGATAGAAACAAAATTCAAAAAGTTTAGCGTTTTCCTTTAGAAATAAACAGACAGGTATCTGGAGTTTTTTTTTTTAATTTTGGCCCGAAAGGCCGAAAAAAGGGGTTAAAATTATATTTTGGTACCCTTTGGTACTTTTTGTTACTTTTAAACCAATAAAGATAGAAAAATTTTTCAAATTGCGTTCGATAGGTTTTACAAAAATATGATTACGTTTTTCGTACTTTTTTTAAATTTTGAGCCCAAAGGGTGAAAAAAGGGTTAAAAATATATTTTGTTTTTTTTATGCGTGTTTTGTAACTTTTTAACCAATAAAGATAGGAACATTATTCAAATTAAGTGTGACAGACCTAAAAATTATGAGGAAGTTTTTAGATACTTTTTTAATTATTAAATCCTAAGGGCAAGAAAGGGTTAAAATTATGTTTTAGTACTTTTTGTAACTTTAAAATCAATTAAGATAGAAACATAATTTAAATTCCTCTTCCAGACCGATTTTTGGAAACTAGTTCACACAAATTTTGAAGGTAAAAAATGAGCGGTGCCACGCCCATAAAAGTTAAACTTTTTTTGCTGGTACTTTTATTGCACCGATTTTTTTAAAATTTGGCACACATATAGAAGGCCTCTAATTCTGAAATTCTGAAGGACAAAAATGGAGGGTTGCAGCGCCCACAAAAATTTAAGTTTTCATACTGGCTCTTCTATTGTTACGATTTTTATGAAGCTCAAAAATAGACCGATAATGTTTGTTTTCGGTCCAAAAATGGGCGGCATATAGATGGACAAACGTGCAAAATTATGTGAAGATAGAGCAATATTTGAGCCAGTTATAGCCCAGAACGCTTAATCCGGGAGGACATTTGTATGGAAGCGATGTCGAAAAATTAACTGAACATCTACACAAACAACGTGCTTTCTTCCTATGCCAAAAAACCTATCTGTTCCAAATTTTATCGAAATATCTGGAAAAATGCGGTCTCTACTGTGTTCACAAGAATACATTAACTCACAGCCGGACGGATGGGCTGACATGTTTTAATCGACTCAGGAAGTGATTCTGTGTCGATCGGTATAATTGGAGGTGGGGATCTGATCTTTTTCTTTGGTGAGGTACAAATATTTGCACAAAAGCATAAAAAAATTTGAGTATAACAATATAGGAGAAGTTTGAACTTTTTTCGAAAAATATTTGAAATGTGATCCCTGTATATTATAAAAAGAAGGGTTGTTTTATGTATGTATGTATGTATGTATGTATGTATGTATGTATGTATGTATGTATGTATGTATGTATGTATGTATGTATGTATGTATGTATGTATGTATGTATGTATGTATGTATGTATGTATGTATGTATGTATGTATGTATGTATGTATGTATGTATGTATGTATGTATGTATGTATGTATGTATAAATGTACCCTGCAGAAAACAGGACTAGTCCATACATGCGTGTATGGACTAGTCCATAAAGGAGTAGGATTACTCCAAAACTAACCCAAATGCATGTAAAAAACATGGTCTTTTTAACATTATGATGTCCTAGGGCCGGACCACTTAACCCAGATTTGCATTACGTCGGAGTAGTTTCAAAACTACTCTTTCCTACCTACAAACAACGAGAACTCGGTACGCAATCGTTAAAACACGAACGCATATCACTTAAGTAACTACAAGTTCTTGTTTGACAATGACATGGTCCATGACTGCATTACACAAGGACCATATGTTGTAACTAGTACATTTCAGCTAAAACGGACCATGTGGTCCAAGATTTTTTGCAGGGTATGTATGTATGTATGTATGTATGTATGTATGTATGTATGTATGTATGTATGTATGTATGTATGTATGTATGTATGTATGTATGTATGTATGTATGTATGTATGTATGTATGTATGTATGTATGTATGTATGTAAATATGTATGAATGTATGTGTGTATGTATGTATGTATGTATGTATGTATGTTTGTATTTTATAGCTGGCCAGACCAGTGGACCGATTTTTTCGAAATTTTTATGGGAGTTCCTCCAAGCCTGGAAGAAACAATAGGCTACTTTTTTGGAAATTATTAAATACAAATACATTTTTAGAAACTCGGCCCGTGAAGGGATAAAAAGGGGGCAAAAATCGAAAAATCTGCAACCTTCTATCTTCTGAAGTATATTAGATTGAAACAAAATTCAAAAAGTTTTGCGTTTTCCTTAAGAAATAAACAGGTAGGTATCTGGAGTTTTTTTTTTTTAATTTTGGACCGAATGGGAAAAATAGGTTTAAAATATATTTTGGTACTTTTGGGTAATTTTAGTTACTTTTAAACTAATAAAGATAGAAACATTATTTAAACTGCTTTCGGTAGGTAAGTAAGTTTGTCGTACTTTTTTCAATTTTTGACCCAAAGGGGGAAAAAGGGTTAAAAATATATTTTGATTTTTCTAGGCGTTTTTTGTAACTTTTAAACCAATAAAGATAGAAACATTATTCTAATTGGGTGCGACAGGCCTAAAAATAATGAGTACGGTTTTGGGTCCTTTTTTAATTATTTGACCCTATAGGGAAAAAGGGTTGAAATTATGTTTTAATTCTTTTGTAATTTTAGAAACACCATTAAAAATAGAAAAATTATTAAAATTGCTTTAATATATATAGAAGTTTCTATTTTTGATAATTAAAGCTTTCTGGATATCTCCAAAACTATGAACCTTATGAATTCCCAATTTTTATACGTTAATTAAATAATAGGGCTGACTTATAATTCGTTGCAACTTAAGTGTCTGGTTGCGCACATCTATAAATGCTTTTATTTACATATTTTGGTAATTTTACTATGATTGGTGCGGCGAAGCACACCGGGGCTTAGCTAGTTATATTATAAAAGGATATCTATAACCTATTATCAAGAGTAGTTTCGGAATCCATTTTTGATGGCATTCCGATTAAAAAATCAGTAAAAAGAATCGTACTTTAATTATATGTAAAAGATTTATTCTGCACCTTTATTCGGAGATAAAGTAGTTTATGACCCATTTCCAAGGGTATTTTGGAGTCCACATTCAGTGACATTCCCATAAAAATATCATTATAATAAAAATAAAAAACATATCTTAGGGAAAATATCTATCTAGGGAGTCTTTTGATTCTGTTCTTATGGACAGATGTGAAAATCATTACGTGAGCACTTGCCGCGTTGGCTTAATCTGAAGGTGACTTAACACCGTAACGATATTGCCCATGACTTGGCACTTCAGGTGGTTTGCTAGACCATCTAGGTAGGAATTCTCCGCCATGGATCAGTGCAAGCCTTGCTGAGGAGTTTGGCTAACTAAGTCTGAATTGCATCTCCAGTTTCGACGTCGCCATTTCGAATCAAAACAGATCCGCGCCACCAAGGCACATCTGCACACGCTTGTGATACTTTAGCCCTTGGTGAATAGTTTCATATAGTTTATTTTGGAAAATTTAGCGTTTGTGGCAGTTTTTAATTTATATTTTTCTAAAAAATGTATAAAATAAAAGTTACAAGGTTAGTTCATCAATTCACAATAACAAATTGTATACAATTTTTAATTATAATTACGCGGAATAAAAAAAATATTTTCTTAACTTTTTTTCTCTTAGAAATAGTATGTTAGCTTTTTTATCACATAATCTAAAACTCGTTTCCATAAGATGATCGAATATTTTAAAGAGTTTTTTGTCTTTCAGAAATGAGCCTTGGTTACGTTATTGGATATTAGTTTACAAAGTTTCTTTTATATGCACTAGAACTAAGGATTTTAATTAACATTTGTATGATGAAAGATCGAAAAGTGTATGAAACTGGCATTAGGATACCGTTTTTTTCCTGACTAAGAATAGATCCACAAGCGCGTTTGCTGGCATCTGTCGTAGTATAAAAATCCTTAGAAAAATCAGGATATTGCAGAATTTTCAAACTTAATAATTGGTTCTTTAGGTTCTGGGAGGATTTTTCATAATCCTGGTTCCATTTGAACGGTACATTTTTCCATGGCACACTACTGATATGTCGTGATAATTCAGCAAAATTGTGTATAAACTTTCTGTGATAATTACAAAAGGCTGCGAAGCGCTTGATGTTGGATAGTTTTGAACTATAGAAAATTTGCCCTCATCAGGCAAAATACCCTGATCAATACATTGTGACCCAGAAATGTTACTTCGGTACAAAAAAGTTAACATTTATCCAGATGCAATTTCAGGCTATATTTTCTGCACACCTTAAATACATTCCTTAAATTGTGTAGCATATGTTCCTTAGAACAACCAATCCCTACTAGGTCATCCATATACACGAATGATTGTGCCTAAAAGGCTAATGACATCATACGTTGGAAGGAATTCGGGGCTAACTTAAGACCATACATCGATCTCTTAAATCTGAATAAACCCTTATCCTAGATTCTTCCTGAAGTTCTATCTGATGAAAACCTTACATCAGGTCAAGGCAAGAGAAGAATTCGGCCCTACCTAACTCATCAAGTATGTCATCCATCCACGGTAAAGCAAATTTGTCAGCCATAAAATTCTTGTTAACCGCTATGTAGCCTACTCCAAGAGTATGGGCTATTGTGATCTGAAATTTATGGTTCTATAATATCGTCCTTAATTAGCTTATCAACCTGGTAGTTTAACTCCTCTTTTTAAGAATGAGGTATTCTGTAATTCTTTATATAAACAGGTTTTAAATTATTAACTCTTAGCTTCTGTCTGTAAAAATTATTGACTGATATGTTTTCAGATTCTAAAGCAAAAATATCTAAAAATTCATGACATAAAGATCTTAAATCCTTCTCAACAAAGGAGGAGAAGTTTCTCGAAAGTCTTTCTATTTTTTCCTTGGTTCCGGAAGGCGTAAGATTCCGTTTGCCAACCGTGTAATCCTCAAGGGTTTCCGTAAAAATTCAATATCTGCAATTATCAAATCTTATTCAGTAGTGTTAATTATCCTCACTAGAGGATTTGATTTAGAGGTGATCGTGTTCACGGCGCACAGTGGTATTTTGGTGGCAAAAAATCCAATTCTCGACTTATACTTTTCAAAAATCTAATGATGCTGTTTTATAGAAAAGTGTTTCACTAAGAAAAATCAATAATCTTTTTTAATAAAAAGTAATATTTTGTCTTAGAAAAATTTTAGTGAAGTCACTTAACCCTTAAATGCATGAATTTTGCAAATATACTGAAAAAAATATATTGTATAGAAATTTACTTCCTAATGCATAAAAAAATAAAAAAAATTTTTTTTTTTTAATTTTTATAGTAAAATTTATTAAAAAATCGTATGTTGCACATCTGCAACACTATGCATTTACATAAAAACAATAGGGTTTATAAATGAAAGTTTTTAAAACAATTTTTTTCTTTGGTAAAGCAAAGAGCTACTTCACACTTTTCACATTTTGTTTGTGTGTATCCCTTGCAGCCTGGCATTTTACATCGACTTCGTATACAATTATCAGGCCAGTGACCAATATTATCTTGTCTTATATCCTTAGGTGGAACATGTTGCACTGGTCCTCGTTTCTTCTTGGCTTGTATTCCATCTTCTACGGTATTGCTGCTAGGCCTTCCACGTTTGTTATAAACTGGAACTGTGTCGTCTATGCTTCCTAGTACTTCAGCTAATTCCAATCTGTATTTGCATAAATTTAATGTGGGTGAATTCTCAGTTTTATTTTTCAAATCTTTATATACAAGCCAAGAATTAATAATTGTCATGTCTAACAAGTGGTAAAATATGCGCATATACCACTTCCGGCTTCTCATTTTTATACGATATCTACCGATAAAACTGTCCATAAGGTCGACCCCGCCCATATGAGCATTATAGTCTTTTATAATTTTCGGACAAGTTATAGAAATAATCTTTTTGTTCACTTTGTCAAACCTTTCTATTTGCGATGTAGGCTCTGCTCCAACATATGATGACAGGCAAGTGACAATTTTATTATCCTTCCAAGTAACTGCTGTCAGATCAACACCTTGAAAAGAGGTCATTTGTTCGTCATAGAACCCACGAGGAATACATCGTTTCATTAGTTTATTTTTGTCTGGTAGTTTGCAGTTTACTAATCTGTTGGGCTGAACTGTACCTAGGCTATAAATTCCTTGATGTGCAAGATGAGTTACAAGCGGCACAGAGGTGTAGAAATTATCGAAGTATATTATGTGGTTTAGATGCCTTGGTACATCTCTGGCTAGCCGGATGACAACATTTCCCACTGGCCCAAAATCTGGTTCATCTGGATGCCGATTGTGATCTTCACCTGTATATATTTCGAACTTATTAGCAAATCCTTTTACACTGCACATGACATAAAACTTGAACCCCCATTTATGAGGCTTGTTTGGCAAATACTGCTTCATAAAATGTTTTACTTTTGTCGCACACATTTGTTCATCTATTGACAGCCTCTGCTCCATTGGTACTGTAGCAAACTTGCTATTTAGGTGGACTATAAATGGTCTAATTTTGTGCAGCCTGTCATGTTCTGGGTGACCTCTGGGTAAATAGTTATCATTGTTACTGAAATGAAGAAACTTTCGGATAGTTTCGAATCTATTAACCGTTATTAACTTTTTTACTGGTTCAAATCCCACAGTGTTTGACCAATACAAGCGAGTATTTGGATATTGTATAACGGACATATATATCATTATAGATAAGAACTTTCTGAGCTCAGATTCGGTCAAATTCAAAGGTTTCGTTACGTTTATTTGCACAGAATAGAGATTAGATTCTTCTACAACTTTTTGAATAATTTCTGGTGTGAAAAAATATGAAAAAAATGTGAAAGGACTGTTTTTTTGACTCAACTCTATAGGATAAGTACTATCGCCAAGGAACTTAGTTTCATCAGTGTTCAAAACAAAGCTTTTTGTCTTCCAAATTAGTCCCTTCATTGAAGCTCGTCGACTTGCCTGACTTGTCCTTGGAAATGTGTCTTGATTTGTTGCGGCTGGTGGGTCAACCGCCTGAGGTTCGTCAAAAGCCAGTGGGTCATCATCGAAATCGTTTACATTAGCCTCAATATTGGTCTCTAGATCTTGAATATTAGTGTCTAGTGCCTCTCGGTTAACAGAAAAAACCTCATCTTCTCCCTCAGACTCATCTAAATCATCCTCAGATATTTCTCCATCACATATTTTATTCAAATATTCTTCAATTCCTTTAGAATCTAAAAACCGCATCTAAAAAATTTAATAACATGTGATGAAATTTCGTCATACACAACTACTGCACTAAATGCATAGTGTTGCAGTTTTACAACATTCTACACTAACAACTAAATGCATAGTGTTGCAGTTTTACAACATTCTAAAATAGGTCAAATTAAATGAAAAAAAACAATATTTTCGCTTACGACCAAGTAAGTTTCTTTGAAAATATATGTTATTCCATATAAGATCAATTTTTGTTAACACTTACCTTTGAAAATCACGAAATTATACTTCTCACTAAAACACAAAATGCACCTGCTAAAAGAATTTTATAACCGTTACTTTGTCCACGTGAAATTCACAATCAAAAAGATTGCAAAACATAATAAAGTGCTGCCAAAGCATAAACTACACCAAGTACAACAATTTTACTACACAACAATGTGTAGTGAGCGAATCAATACCATTTTGAGGTGAATTCAATGGTATGTTGCAGAATTACAACTACATGCATTTAAGGGTTAAGTATTGTTAATCGAAAACATGTGAAAATGTTCATGAAACTTAGTAGCTTATGCGTTTTCATTGCTAATATTTTAATGCCGTTTTTATTAAAAAACACAGCCTTCTTTTTAATTTAAAAAAAAATATATTCGGATTACATTTGTAGTTTAGTAAATATAAGCAAATTAAAATAGCTTTATAAAATTCGGTGTTTGCAGTTTTCCTTAGAAAAAAAGAAGTTGGCTCCGTCTACTTTCGTCCTCTTACTGCAACAAAATAAAGAATGAGAGTCTATTTTTTGAATTTACCCAAAATAATTCACCGACTTTTGCCGATCGTTAAACAAACATGTAAATTTTCTAAAAAAAAAAGTCAAGAATAAATGCTGCTCAGGTTCTTCAATAAAATGTGTTGCATACATTAAGGCTTACGCTATTCGGATTACATTTGTAGTTTAGTAAATATAAGCAAATTAAAATATGTAGCTTTATAAAATTCGGTGTTTGCAGTTTTCCTTGGAAAAAAAAAAGTTGGCTCCGTCTACTTTCGTCCTCTTACTGCAACAAAATAAAGAATGAGAGTCTATTCTTTGAATTTACCCAAAATAATTCACCGACTTTTGCCGATCGTTGAACAAACTTGTAAATTTTCAAAAAAAAAGTCAAGAATAAATGCTGCTCAGGTTCTTCAATAAAATGTGTTGCATACATTAAGGCTTAAGCTATTTTAATGATATTTCACTTATTAATTATAATAACAATTTGTTAAAATCGGCATTCTTGCGCATTTTTTGAATTATAACACCGTTTGAATAAATAATAATAAAGGCAACAATATTTTAAAATTGTCTAACATAGTTAGTTTTTTTTTTAGTTAGTTAGTTAACTTTATTGAGACTTCTTTTCTTTTCATATTATAGGATTTACAAACAGTACGTTCTATGAGAAAACTTAAAACTATATCGTATTATTTTAATGACATAACATGTTAATTGGTTTTGCAACTTGCTTATTAAGATAAATTTAAGAAAATCATTTATACATTTAGATAAACAATAAATTAAAAATAAACAACGCTTGCTCCCGGCATTTGACTATACTCGTAGGGTAAAACCCACATATAATCAGCTTAATACTACACACTTAAAACCTAATTCTTAACCTACTTAAATCTATAAAAGAAAACAAAAATGAGAAAAAAAAATAAATAAAAATATGTATTTACATATACATATATATATGTATGTATATATATAACACACATATATATATATATATATATATATATATATAATACCAATAAAAAAACATTATCCCCTATGTATACCGGGAGTAATACTTGAATAAAAGTTTGTACCAGGAAAACTAATAGGTTCTTCCTGTAAAATTCCGATAGTTGAAATATAGTTTGTGTTTGACCAACTTAAATCCTTCTCAAAAGTTAATAAATCTTGTATTACGCTTCCTTCGAAGCAGGACAGATTAACTACAAAACGTCTCATTAAATCGAGCGCATAACAGGAAATAGGAGATAACTTTGCGTGTTTGTAAATAGATTCATTTGAAAATTTTTTGTTTAAGGATTTAAAATTCCTCTCTATGCATTTCCTTACAATATGGCGCTCAAATATCTCCATTTTCTTCATTGTTGTTTTAGAAATAGTAAACCATATAGGATACGCATAGAGAAGAATTGGTCTTATGCTAACCTTATATAAAAGCAACTTAGTTTTAATTGGCAATGATCTACTATTAAAGAGATTTGAAAAAGCGCCTTTAACTCGATTTGCCTTTTCAATAGTACCATTTACGTGCTTATTAAACTTAAGAAGCTTATTAAAATTAACTCCAAGATATTTTACATTGTCCTTAAATTCGATTTCAGATCCATTTAACTTTAATTTTAAACTTTTACTTTCTGGAACAACATTATATTTACATTTTCCGGAAGCATTACGTAAACATATTGCACTACTTTTTGATGTATTTATTTTAATACCCCAATAAGAATAAAATCTGTTAACATGTTCAAGATGCAAAGAAACACGCTGCAGTGCAACTAAAGGTGACAAGTCATGCGCATAAAGCAGCGAGTCGTCGGCATAAAGAATTCCTTTGGAACTATTGTACTCGTGAGGGAAGTCGTTCATAAAAATATTATACAAATGGGGCGCTAGCACTGAACCTTGTGGAACACCACAGTAAACATTACCGTATGAAGATAATTCTTTGTCAAGCTGTACACAAAATTGTCTATTTTGAAAGAAGCTTTGAAACATTTTTATGATTGCGGCATCAAAACCAATCGTTACCATTTTAAAGAGAATGCCGTTATGATAGGCTTTATCAAAAGCCTTTTCAACATCAAGAGACACCGCGACTGTACATTGTTCTTTTCTTAAATTTTGTACAACATCAGTTGTAAATTTTAGTAAAGCATGTAACGTAGAATTGCCTTTCTTAAATCCAAACTGTTCCTGAGGAATATAATCTCTATTCACTCCTGCATCCATTTTGATACGAATAACCATTTCAAATAATTTTCCCACGTTGGAAAGCAATGAAATTGGTCGTAAATTGTCTATATCAGTGTTACCTTTTTGCTTTTGAATTGGAACGATCTTGGCAATTTTCCACGTATTTGGAAAATAAGAGTTATTAAGGCAATTATTAAATATTATGGTCAAATACTGAAAGGCATTGGCCGGAAATTTCCGAATTAAATAATTTGAAATATTATCTAATCCAGAAGATTTTTTGTTATTTATTGATTTAGCTATATCCAAAATGTTATTTAAATTGACAAATTTTAAACTATGTTGGTTATCTGAAGAACGACTATCATCATTAAATTGTGTACAACTCGGAACCTGAGAAACCTTGTGTGCTATTGTCTCATTTATTTCCAAAACATTTCCAATTGGGGGAGAATTTTGGTAAAGAGAGGAAAAATGGTCTTTTAAGACATTGAGTTTTTGATCTGACTGAGTAATTTTAACACCATTTACTGAAATATCCCTACAACATGACTTTTTAGTATTTCCTATAATTTTAAAAATATTTTTATAAGCAAATGGTCCAGGTTTTATTTGGCTTAATTTTTCCTTTAAGAGACAAGCTTGCTCAACTTCAATTTGCTCCTTTATGATAATTTTGATTAAATCGATTTGCTTTGAGATAAGCATATATTGAGGATGCCTTCTATTAAGAGTTCTAGTATAAATTTTTTTCAGGTCTTTTTGCCAATTATATTTAATTTTAAGTAAATTTTTTACTTTGTCTGAAACAATGTATTTTGAGCTTTTATTTTCACTTTTTTTAGAATGAATTTTTATTATAAAATTGACAGAAGTATTAAACTCATCAATAAAATATTCTATTTCAGCATTTGTTAGATTTTTATTGTCCGGTGGAAAGTGATTCATTAGTGCATTACTTAAATCATTTTTGAATACAGTCCAGTTAGTAGCCTTAAACGACATATACTCATTGGGAGATTTTAAAATAAAATTAAAATTTGCAAAAGAAATCTGAAGTTTTAAAGGAATATGATCCGAAAAAGTAGAAAGTGTTGTTAGTTTGTAGTTTGATGAAGAATTTTCAATTATGCTAGTGCTAACTATAAAATGGTCTAGATGAGACGATCCCCCTGGATATGTGGGATAAGTGTCACATATTCTAGTGACTGATAACGATTCATCTTGAAGCCAAGACGAAAGTACTTCCCCATTAAAATTACTATTAATATCCCCCCAGGAAATGTGTTTTGCATTTAGGTCTCCACCCAATATTAACCCGTCATAGCTGTTTGAAAAATTCAGAATCAACGAAAGGCCTTCACGAATAATTTGGCGACTACTGTTACATTGAAAATAAATTGAATCGCACAAAATTTTCTTAACAGAGCCATTAATTATCAAATTCAATTCCACAAAAAAGTTTGGAAATCTGAGATTCGAAATATTAACAATTGAAAAAGAAATAGAGTCCTTAATAGCTATACCAACACCCAACGAGCTGCTGTCTCTTAAAACTGTAAAATTATCAAGATATAATTTTTTTCCTGACGCAAATGCGTTTCTTGGAGAAAAGCCATTTCAACATTGCATTGATTCAATAACTTGTTTAGCTCAATTCTCCTGCCTATATGGACAAGAGAACCAACATTAAAAGTAACTAAGTTTAAAGAATTACGGACCATAGACATCTTGAATATCTTTAATTAAACTCAAGCACTCTTTTTTAGCTTGATCTTTTGTCATTGTTTTATAGTTAAGCATAAAATTGTTTATTTTATCATCTAAGGTAAGTGGCTCTGGAGCACAAAGAAGCTTTGCCAGTTTCATAAATTCCTGAACTATAGGCGGTTTCCCTTTTATATTCTGATTAGGCACCTCATTAACATTATTAAACAAACTGGAAAAATTTTGATTTAAATACTGAGTATTTGACGTATTTGTTGCCGCTGCAACATTAGAAGCAGCTGCGCTCCTCCTATCTTTTGCTTCCTGTATTGATTTCTTCCTAAAAGAAACGTACTTTTTGTAAGCGGGACAACCTCTGTAATTAGAGGTATGACCGCTTTCATTGCAGTTAACGCAAAATGGTAAATTATTATCACCGACAACTAACGTGCATTTTCCAGGAACGTGTTTTTAATTGCATTTAATGCAAGAAAAAGGGCGACTACAATTTTTCGAATAATGCCCCCATTTTTGGCACCTCCAACATTGTGGTATTTTAGAGCTCGACTTAGGGCGCTCCCATGATACAACCTGATTAAGAATGTACCTAATACCGGTCAACTCGTTAACTTTACGATTTTGTTTTAAAACTATCAAAAATAGTCCGGTATCAATATTTTGAGCTTTGGAGTACTCTGTACTAAACTTTGAGACATTTTCAACAACATCTGGAGCAATTTTATTAATCTCTGATTTAATATCGCTTGTGTCCGTTTTGTAGTATAGCCCTCTACATATAATGTTCTTGCATTTATATTCTTTGGGAGTGTAAGTGAAAGACGGAATTTCCTTCTCCTTTAACAGTTGCATCATCTCTAAATGTGCAGATGCGTCTTTAAAATACAACTTACTTTTATATTTAGATTGGTTTTTAATTTTAAATTCAACGTTTTTTAATTTTAACTGGTCAATTAGGGTTTTAACATTTACATTTTCGAGAAAAATTGGAGGGCAATAACCCTTTGTTTTTAAATTGTGCATCGACAAATCATTATTGACGTTAATATTTCTACTACCGGAACCTTCGGTAATTTTTGGTTCGTTTGACTCGACATTTAAATCACCCAGTAATGAAAACTTATTTGAACAATTTACATTATAAACTACCTTATCTAAATTTTTAAACTGAAATTTTGAAGCATTGAGACTTACGTCACCTTGACATTTCCTTTTTTTGTTTTTGACAGTTGTAAATTCATCATCCAACGAGCAAATCGAAAAATTTTCCTGATCCGTATGAACTTCATCCTCCTGCATTGGAATGTTTGAAACTTGAATGTCCTCCAAAATTGTTGCATTGTTGTTGTTGAAATTATTGTTGGAATTATGTACCTTATCCGCTTGACTGTTTTCAAAAACAGCATCAAATAACTGTGAAGAAAGCTAAAGATTCTTACCAGAAGCTTTGTTTTTATTTAAACGAGTTTCCTTGAGCCGAAAGCCTGCGGCCTTAGCATTTATTTTATCACATCGCTCTTTGGAAATAGCCAGCCCCTTCTGACTAACAGCTAGCATTTTTCCCTTAGATTCGTTAGACAGTAAATCACGACTTTCCGTAGGCACATTACCATTAGATGGATTAGGAGGTCGTCCTCCGGTTTGGAAGAGTGATGTATCACCTTCCATTGTCGTTTGTTAATTTCACAGATACTAATTAGTTTCTTTTACTCGATTTTCTCCGTAATATTTGGTTTAAATAAAAAAATATCACAAAAAAAAAAACAAAAAAAAATTTGTTTCTTTTAAAATTCAAATTGTTTGAAAATTATTTTTAAAATATTTCTCCGAGCTTTCTTTTGTTTTATTTTATACGTCCGATACGTTTCGCAGTTGACAGGAAAATCCAATTGTCTAACATAATTAAATATTAAAATGAGTTCAATTTCTGTATCATATAGCGAATTGTGTAAGGAACTTAATAATTGCGGTAATAATGTTGATGTATTAACTGATTTTATTAAAGCAAAGAATCCCGTGCTTACGATTAATAAAATCGAAATAGTGAAAAAAAACAATTCAGAAGCGATTTCTCAGTCATTTTTATCAACGCTGGGAGAAATCGTGCAAAAAAAATTTTTATTTTTAAGAAGAATTGTGCTTGGCTAAAAAGTAAGTTCTGAAACAAAAATCACTTATTATAAATTTTGAATGCCACATTTTTTTAGATACAGTGCAAGCTCGGCATTCGCGACTACCCATTATCGCGACGGTCCGATTATCGCGACGGCTTAATTTTTAACATTGTAGGTTCTATAATCGCGACAGTTTCAAAAAACGAGGTTCTATTATCGCGACTTTCATTTGTTTTATTAAAGGAAATCCCCGTTTTTTGGTATGGTAACCTTTTACAATAATTTTAGTCTTATATTTTGTCCGTTTATTCTGCTCATTCGTTGTGTTAACATACACATCTTTTAAAATGGGAAAAGTTCAGTTTTTTTAAAGCCAACGATTTCTAAAAATTTAGAAAATGATAAACCGACAACATCACTATATGAATTATGCGATTCAGCTGTAATTTTAAAAAATAATTTGCCAAAGAAGCAACTAAAAATCTCAAATTTTTTTGGAATATTTAAAATGTAAATACTTATGAACGTATGTCAATAAAAATAGTTCTAATTTCAAAAATTGCACAAAATTATTCAATAAAATTTTGGGTTCTGTTATCGCGAAAATTCGATTTTCACGACAGGTCTGGTTTTTAATTAGTCGCGAATACCGAGCTTGCATTGTATATGTATTTGAGGTATCACTTGCTGAAGATCAACCTAGTTGTTTAAAAAGAAAGGGAAGACCTGTTAAGGAATTTAATGATTGCAAAGGGCGTAGTAAAAGGTACAAAGCTGCTGATTTATCATTCCAGCACACCCAACAACAATTACTAATGGCAAGTGAAGTAACTAGAGCAAAAAATTAATCACAACCATATATTCCTTCGTCAACTTCGCTAGCTGTTAATGTTGGATGCAGAGTTAACAAAACATCAGTAGGAGACAGTAAAATATGTTTTGCAAAAAGGGGGATATGATATTTTACCACCTTTAATAAAGGTACTAAAAGAGAAAATAAAAATGTTATCCCAAGGAAGTCTGCGTATCAGAAAATGAAGCTTCTTTAAGCTTTCAAGGTTTGATGGATCACACTACAAAGCGTCTTTTTGAAAGTTTTTCGCGCGGAAAATGTAATGATATGCAAGAACTAAAATACACTCTCAAGTTGAAGTGGGGCTCCGATGGATCTTCTGATCACGCAGAGTACAATCAGTGTTTGCTAACTGATGCAAGCGACAGGAGTCTGCTATTAGCATCGATGATTCCTTTAAGTTTAAAATCAAACACTGAAAAAGAAACATCAACAAGGTACTGTCGTCCAATTTTCGTTGAATTCACCAAAGAGACTAAAGAAAACTTTTAGTGGTTGTTGAGAACATGAAGTCCGATATTGCTGCTTTGGAGAAAACGAATGTTGTAGTATGCGGCAAATAATTCAGTGTTAGACACAATTTAGTGTTCACGATGCTAGATGGCGAAACGGTTCTGTCCGCTACAAATATTGCTTCAGCAGCTGTATGTTATTTTTCTAAAGCAAAACTCTCAGAAATGAACGATTTGGACATAATTTCAATGAAGAGAATTGGTAACTAGGCTTGTAAATAGGCCATTTCATCATAAATCTCTCAAATAAAATTAGTAATGTGTATACTCCATGTAGCTTATAACATACCTTTAGAAAATGGTCTGCGATCTAAAAAAAGACAAGGTTTTTAAACAAGAAAACAAAAATAGAGTTCAGGCGGCATTTAAAGAACGAATTAGATTGCGAGTGGATGCTGTACAATAAGGACCTGGCTCTTCAAACGTTGGCAATACCTCAAGGCGTTTCTTTCTCAACCCTGCACTTGTTAATAATATAACAGGTGTTAATGAAGAACTAATAGGTCGCTTTCGAATTGTTCTTCTGGTAATAACATGTGGCCAGAAAATTGAGACTGTAAAGTTTCAAAAATTTTCTATTTAGAAATACGGCTGAGCTATTAGTTAAATAATAAAACTGGTACTACATGCCTGTAACTGTCTATTCAATACGTATGCATGGAAATGAGATAACTGATGCAGCAGTACTTTTTATTGGTAGGAGCCGGAAAAGCTCGTAATAAAGATAATAGGAAGTATAGTTTAATGTTTTCTAGGAAGTGCAAAAGAACTTCAACAAATACTGATGTTTTGCATCATTTGATTCGTCCATAAGTAGTATAAGACGTCAACCTCACAAAAATTTTTTAGAACTAGATGATGTAGTTTAAGAAATGTTAGTTGACGAATAAATAAAATGTTTTATTATTATTTTTTTTTTTATTTTAGACTTATTTTGCTTATACTTATATATGAATTTTAGGGTGGTTTTATAAAAATCGATTTGGAATAAAGATATGATTTCAAAAATTTACCTAAATCGGACTTTGCCTTCCGTGCCAAAAAATCCCTGATATTTTAAAAATGGATTACAAGGGGGAAAACATCTTTATTTAATTTTATTAAACATTTTTATATTTTAAATTAAGTTTGAATTAAGATGATAAAAAATTTGTAATATGCAGTAAAATATCTTTTCAATAAAGCTATAAAAACTAAAATCGGCTAAGAAACTGCAAAGTTATTTTGGTTTTCCCAGACAAAAAATATGTTGTAGACCACCCTATCAATGCACTCTGGCCCAGTTTTTTAAATTTATTGAAATTATCTACAACAACAATGTTCTTGTAATCTTTTAATTTCAAAATACTCCAATAAAAATTTTTTCGTCTGTGGTTTGGTTACTCGTTTTAATAAATTAAAAAACTTAGTCAAAAATTGATTCGGATTGCACGGATGGTGGGCGGTGGGTGGTGGGCGTTGGGTGGGGCTAATGTCATTGAAACTCTTCACATAGGTTTCGCTTTTTTATGTATGGGAGGTGAGTGTTGCTGATGTAAATAACACTCCGCACACAGGTTTTGCTTTTTAATGTTTGGGAAGTGGGCGGCGGGCGTGGGCAATTTGGACGAAATTCTATTTGTTTCTTAATTTAGTCAATACAATGTTCGATGCCAACTTTCAATAGTTTAGGACCACTCCTTCTATTTTTTGCACACTGCGCGACGTAGACCTGGTATCGATTCGTCTTGTACTGATGATTCAATCTTTACAGATCTTACTATTTCAGATCTGGCAGGAATTGATATTGAATTTACGGTTGGACCGTTTTTGTTATTACGATAAAACCTATTATTGCTCCTTTTTTAATCGAAGTTATTGTCCCCGTTCGTGGAAAATATTCCATTTCGATTAAAATGTCGGTTCCTACCTCGGTTACCATTATTAATACAATAACGTTGACGTTTGAAACCATAATTGAGGATGGGATTTTCCTGTGCGTATTCTTCGGTGCAACTGCTTATAATTTGGACATTACCTCATTCATACTATTGAAAGTTTCTGATTCCATGATCAGTTTGACCTTCTCATTAAAAAAATTTTTGGTTATAGCCGCTACGGCTAAGCGCTTGGCATACCTGTTGGCTACTTAATGGGGTAACCCACCTCTAATATAAGCAGTTTCCAATCGTTTTATTTCTTTCTCCATCTCCTTGGCACGTTTTTTTCCTCCTCATTAATTTGGCATTAGTGACATCAACTGTCTCTCCACTAACAGACTTTCTAAGTGAGGAAATTATTTGAGGCAAAGTAGTTACCGATGAAAAGAAATTGTTTGCTGTTTCTTTCAATTTTGTCTTGATAAGGTTTACAGCTCATGGCTCATGAGTTTCTTTTATTGAATCAGCTAAATTAATAGCGCCGATAAAAAATCTGTAGGTTCTCAGATTAACCATTATAATTAGGTCTCAGCCTGGAGGCAGTACTCAGAAACTCGACTAACGTCTGAGGCATTGTCGGGTGGTCAGCCATTCGTTCAAATACAAATCTAGGTATCTCCCCATGTAAGGAGGATGGTGAAGTTACCCGTATGCCCTTACGTAAAGTCACGGACAAAGTTTTCTCCCTTATTTCAGAAAATAATGTTGGTAAAAGATTATTATACTTGTACTTGTTTATTTGAACGAACGTTTGTTAATAATCTCTTAAAAATTAAATACTTAAAATTACACTAACTGTAATACACTTATAATATAAAGCTAAACTAAGCAGTAGCTGAGGAAGTGCCAGTCAGCATATTCCCAGCATTAAGTTTGGTGTGTGTGCTTCAACAAGGTGTGAAGCTCGTGCTACATACAGAAGGTATGGCAACTAGGACTTGTCAAACACACTACACTTTAAGGACTCCCCAAAACTTTGAACTGGTTGAAAACAGTTTACGTGAAAATCCGCGACTTTCAATACGGAAAAAAGCTGCCTCACTGTGACTTTCAAGAGTGATTATTCGTGAAATTTTAAAAAAGAATCTGAAGTTCCATTCTTTTAAAATTTAAATCGTTCAAGAACTAAAAGAATCATTCGTGATCTTAATCTCGTAGTGTGCGGACGTGTACGCGAGTGTTAAAAAGAGCGAATATACATATTTGTAATAGGTGGCAAAAATTTTTTATTAATATACATACACATAAGTATACAAAAGTGAAAAAGTAAAAAAACAAAACAAAAAAAAAACTAAATAAAAAAGCAAACGGTACATGAGTTACAGCAATCGTCGTGACAGTGGGCCTAATAGCAGAAATGCTTACATTGTGTTAAGCTCCATAAGCGTGAGCAATGAAAACATTAGAGACCCTGAATACAATAAAAATTATTTAAGTGAGAAATCAAAAATAAATACAAACAATTTAAGTTTAAGTGCACCCAATTTAAATAAGTGCTTTGAACAAGGGTCAAACTTAGCCCAATCCCTTTTTAAAAATTATAAAAAAAGTACCGAAGTACAATCCTCACCGCGGTCATTTTTATCAAATTCTGGAATTGAAGCTACAGTAGCCAAAAGCGGTCCCAGCCCAATCTCTTCACAAGTTCCAAAGGTCCAGGTAGGAATGAACCGTTATATAATCGTTCTTAAAAGGGGCAGAAGCCCCAAATCGGCAGAGGTTACCAACCCAGCAAAAATGTCGAAAGATGAAGAAAAACCAACCTCATCGCAAAATCGGTTTGCAATACTGCAAGAGGAAAATGATGCCCCGCTAACTGAGAGGAAGACATGTAAGCCTCCCCCAATTTATTTGAGAGAGAAAAATTCAAACGACCTTATAAAGTTTTTAGTTGGATTAATCGGCGAAGACAACTTTTATGTGTCGAACATAAAACGTGGTAGCATTTATGAAACTAAAATTCAAGTGTATCACGAAAATGCTTATCGCACCACGGTTTCGGAGCTTGAAAAACATAACAAAAACTTCTACACCTATCAACTTAAGAACGCGAAAGGCCTCCAAGTTGTTATTAAGGGCATTGATTCGAATGTGGACCCGGAAGAAATTAAGGCTAGTTTGTGCAGCAAAGGCTTCAAAGCCAAATCTGTGTCAAACATTAAAAACAGAGAAAGGTATCCCCAACCATTATTCAGGGTTGAGCTTGAGCCCTATCTATGACCTTAAATATATTTTGCATCGTAGAGTCGTTGTTGAAGTGCCACATAAGCGATCTGGGCCCGTACAGTGCTTGAATTGCCAAGAGTATGGTCACACCAGAACTTATTGCAAGTTTCCTGCTGTTTGTGTTGTGTGTGAAGACCTGCATACTACGACCAAGTGCGACAAACCGAGAGATGATCCTCTGGTGAAGAAATGCAGTAATTGTGGGGGAAATCACACTGCTAACTATAGAGGTTGTCCTGTCTTTGATTTAGTTAAGCGCTCATCTAAGCCGAAGGTAGTTCCTGCCCCTCCCCAGCCGTTAGATATACCAACAACAAACATTCCCCAGTTAGCACAGCCAACTACAAGTCAGATTTCTTACGCCAACGCACTAAAGTCAAACCAGTCCAATGCACAAAGGCCAAACCAACCAACCACACAACAACAAGTGCCAACAAGTGAACCAACTGGTCCCAATTTTAGCCGCCTGGAAGCCGTAATTGACAATATGGTCAAACAATTTACGCAGATAATGGCGCAAATGGCTAGCATGATGCAGGAGATGCAGAAAATGCAGTCTGCTCTTCTGCAGGCCATGCTTAAAAGACTATGAACTGCCTCAGGGTTTGTTTCTGGAACGCAAACGGCATCCGCCAACACAAAAACGAGCTCGAATACTTTTTAACACACCAAAAAATCGATGTCATGTTGATTTCCGAAACTCATATGACATCTAGAAGCACTTTTAAAATAAGTGGCTATACTTTTTACGACGCAAAGGATCCTAGGGATAGATCATGTGGTGGATCTGCTATATTAATTAAATAAAGAATTAAACACCAATGGTTGGGTGGCCTATCCGAACCTTATATTCAAGCAAAAAATGTCTGTATTGATGAATTTTTCCATAATCTCGTTATTTCGTCAGTTTATTGTCCGCCCAGATTTTCCATAACGAAAGATCAGTACACCAGTTTTTACAAATCTTTAGGTCCCCGCTTCATAGCTGCTGGAGACTATAACGCCAAGCACTCTTACTGGGGCTCCCGCCTAATTAGTCCCAGAGGTCGCGTCTTGTATGATTCCATGTCTGAAATGGGACTTAACGTTATTTCAACTGGACAACCAACCTACTGGCCAACGGACCATAATAAAATTCCAGACGTAATAGACTTTGGCGTAGCAGAAGGCATATCACCGGAGCTTATTGAGGCCCAAGCCTCCTTGGATTTATCTTCTGACCACTCACCCACAATAATCACTATTTGCAGTCCTCGCCAAATTGCAAGTAGTGAGTTTTTATTAAATAAAAGTGTAAACTGGTTAAAATATAAAAAATATATCAGCACCCACTGCTCTGAAAACCAACCACTAAAAACACCCGGAGACATCGATGATTGTCTGAACGGCTTAAATGAAAACATTATAAAAGCAATTGAACATGCTTCTTCTACTTACCGTCAGGCCAAGTACAACAAAATTTATTCTGCCGATGTGGAAAAACTTTTATCTGAAAAAAGGAGAGCCCGAAGAGAATGGCAAAAGCATAGATCACCTCAACTTAAAGCCAAGTTGAAGGAATGTACAAACCGATTGAAAAATTTGCTAGAGGTTCACCGATTGGCATCTCTTAAGGAACACCTCGAAGGTCTAGACTCGACTCCTCAGACGAATTATTCACTATGGCGATCAGCGAAATATCTTAAAAGACCCGTTATCGCGAAACCACCCCTACGTAATCTGAGAGGATCCTGGGCAAGAAGAGATGAAGAAAAATGTGATCTGCTCGCAAGTCATTTAACAAATGTCTTCACTCCAAATACATGCACTGACATGAGTAAATTACCACCTGTTGTTGCTAGATGCCCTATGGAATTACGTTTTCAGTTGTCAGATGTCGTAGAGGCTATCAATAATTTAAATGCTAAAAAAGCTCCTGGCATTGATGAAATCAGCAATAAAATGCTTATGGAGCTGCCATGCACAGCAAAAAGAATAATTCTTTTTATGTTTAACGCCATATTACGGCTCGAACATTTCCAGCCAGTATGGAAAGTTGCCTTGGTAAAGATGATCCCTAAGCCGGGAAAAGATCCTTCAAAGGTGGAGTCTTACAGGCCTATAAGTCTGTTACCAACTATGTCCAAATTGTTTGAGAAATTGCTTAAAAACAAGCTGACTCCGATCCTGAATGAAAACAACTGCATTCCAGATCACCAATTTGGATTTAGAAATCAACATAGTACCATCGAACAAACCCACAGATTGGTACAGGTTATAAGAAAAGCCTTTGAGGAAAAGAAATACTGCTCCGCGCTCTTCATAGATGTCTCTCAAGCGTTCGACAAAGTATGGCATGAAGGCCTGTTAAACAAATTAAAGCTCAACCTTCCATCTAATTAGAGCTGTGCCAAATCGTTCATTTCAGTGATCGCTCAGTTTCGTTCAATTTACAAAAATTAACCCGTTCGTTCAATCGTTCACTTCTGAACGACAGTACGGCAACATGTTTTTTTAAAGATTTGTTTTGACATAGCTTGTGGTTTTGACATTCAAAATAGAAAAAACTTTTTGTGAAATAAAATTTAAATAATCCATATATAAAAATTATGTAAAAAGTGTATAGTAATCCATAAAAACACAAACACTATAATAAATCAAACTTCTTAGAAAAAGACTGTTAAACCAAATTTAAAAAAATTATGGCAGTGCCACAGCGATGCTCAAAAGAAATATGTACGCACATTCGCAAACTTTTTAAAGCAACTCTTATCAATACACAAACAATCAACTGAAACAAAAGAACATAACATAAAAAACACATCTGAACGAACGAAATTGTGACATAAAAAAGACCCGAAAAAACAAACATTGAACGGAACACAATTGAACGAAAAGCGCTCAGTAAAATAACCGGATCACTTCGTTCGATTCGGTGATCCGTTCATTTTGACCCGTTCGTTCATGAGCTACACAGCTCTACATCTAATATTTTTAACCTACTAGAAAAGTACATAACCGGTCGACAGTTTAAAATCAAAGAGGGAAACCAAATAAGTTGTTACCAACCAATAGGGGCTGGTGTACCTCAAGGGAGTATCCTTGGTCCAATCTTGTACTTGCTTTACACGGCAGATATGCCAACAAACAGTTTTACGCACACGTCTACCTTTGCTGACGATACCGCTTTTCTCAGTATTCATAAAGACCCTAAAGAGGCCACAAAACAACTTCAACATCACGTATCCCAAGTTGAAAAATGGGCAAAGTTATGGGGTATTAAAATAAATGAACAGAAATGCACCCACGTTACTTTTACGCTACGCAAAGAAACGTGCCCCCTAATTCTTATTTACAACCATACGGTGCCTCAACGAATTGAGACGAAATATCTTGGCATTCATCTGGATCGCCGCCTCACATGGAAGCCTCATATAGATTCGAAGCTGACTCAAATGAAACTTAAAGCTGCTCAAATCCACTGGCTAATGGGTAGAAACTCTGTGCTAAGTCTGGATTGTAAACTTCTACTCTACAACTCGATTTTAAAACCAATTTGGTGCTACGGTATACAATTATGGGGTACTGCTTCCGCCTCCAACATAGAAAAAATACAACGTCGTCAAAATAAAATCCTAAGAATGATAACTGGTGCTCCTTGGTATGTTAAAAACAGCAACATCCACAAAGATCTGAAAGTTCCACTAGTTAAATGCGAAATTTTTAATTATGTGGACAAGTATTTAAACAAGCTGGAAATACATCCAAATCCGCTCGCTCGAAACATTTTGCAACATAGTGGACACACCCGTCTGAAAAGGAGGGATACTATTGCGCTTAGATGAAATTATTTATTTCCTTATGATAACTTAAATTTTAGTCTGGCACTGGCCGGACTAATATTAAATATATAGCGCTAAGATTTGAATACTTATTGTTAGTTCGCCAAAGGCGGAGATTCAATAATAAAAAAATATGAAAAAAAAAAGAACTAAAAGAAAGTGGCTTTGATTTGCGCAAAAATTTTTTTGGAACGGTGTTGGAGCGTTTTCGAACTGTATATTTCACTTTTTTGAACGACGAGGCTAATTTTCAATTAAACAGTCACGTCAACAAGAAAAACTACCGTTACTAGTATCAAAGAATCCGGAACCCCCGATTGAAACATTAAAAAACTATTTCATTGCCCCAGGATAACTGTATGGTGTGCCTTATCCACGCATAAGAAAATTGGTCCATTTTCTTTTTCGAAAATTCTCGAGGGCAGTCGACAAATGTCAACGGCTAAAATTATCGACGCATGATTACGGAAATCTTTTTGGCAAACCTGCGAGCTCATCCATCGTACTCTTCACAAACGTTCAACAGCAGGGCGCGACTGCACAAACAGCCAGACCTTCGATGAATTTGCTTCAGGGAAATTTACCCTAAAAACCGATCATTCGCTTTGGGGGCATCTAATGGCCAACGAGGTCGCCTGATCTAACTCCCATGGATTTTCTATTGGGCTACCTCAAAGAAAGGGTTTACAATGACAATCCCCAATCTTTTGTGGCTCTATAGGAAAATATTCGTCGAAAAATCAGCTCAATTGAAACAAGTTTACTGCAGTGTGTGGCGTAGAAGACAAGGCTCCGCTTTTACCGGTGCGTTCAACTCGACGGAAGGCATCTAGATGACATACTCTTTAAAAAATAAAATCCGCATTCCCATTCTATTGTTCAATGTTCCTAATAAATCTTTGTATAAATTATTGCGTTTTTGATTTATGTTTCAAAATATAAATCTACCGCCAGACACCCACCACAAAAAAATATTGGATAGAAGTAGGTGGAGCGCTAGTTCCCATACCAACGAGTTTCTTCAATGAAATTTTTGATGTACTATATCTCGAAAAGGGTTATTGTCTTCACATTCACTACAAAATTATTGCAGAGCAATGCCTACTGTTTAGAAAAATTCTTAAATAGAAGCAGAAAAAGGCTAGTAAAGTAAATGGAAGTGCAAATCGTGAGTGCATTATTTTTCCTTACCAAACTGTAACAAGAAACTTGTTAATAAATACAAAGTTTGAAGGAATTTGCAAAAAGAGGTAAATAAAAAGCAAATAGTGTTTGACCTTTATCGACAGAAGTTCATAAAAACTTAATTTCTTATACATACATTGCACATGCCGATGCAATGCAAATAATCAAGACATATTTTTTCATATTTTAATTATTGAATCTTTGCTGATGCGAACTAACAATAAGTACTCATATCTTAAAACGAAGTAATTGATATTAGTCCAGTCAGTACCAGACCAAATTTTAGTTCTCATTAAAAAGTAAATTAATTTATATAGCTTTATCTAAGTGCAGTAGCATTCATTTTTTATAGACGAGTGTGTCCACTATGCAAGATGTTTCGAGCGAGCGTATTTGGATGTGTTTTCAGCTTTTCTTAATACTTTTCCAAATTGTTCAGGATTGAACTTGTAGATCCTTGTGAATGTTGCTGTTTTAAACATACCAAGGAGCTCCAGTTATCATTCATAGGATTTAATTGACGGCGTTAAATTTTTTTCTACGTTGGAGGTGGAAGAAATGCCCCATAATTCTATACCGTAGCACCAAATTGGCTTTAAAACCGATTTGTAGAGTAGAAGTTTACAATCAAGACGAAGAACAGAGTGTCTGCCGATTTGTGTAGATAAAAGCTTTTTAACAGCGGCAGAAACAATTTTGCGGTATTTGGCCTGACGGCAGGTAGAAGAAGCATGTTCAATGGCTTATTTAGTGTTTTCATTTTGGATACTCAGGCAACCATCGATTTATTCGGGAGTTTTCAGTGTTAGGCATTCCAAGCTGTGAGGGCTGATATAATTTTTATATTTTAACCAATTTACTCTTTTATATTAAAAAAAATCCCTAGTTGCGCTTTGATGAGGGCTGCAAATAGGGTTTTTATTAGGTGAGTGGTCAGCAGATAAATCCAAGGAGCCTTGAGCTTTAAAAAGTTCCGGAGATATACCTTTTGCTATGGAAAAATCTATAACGCCTGGAATTTTATTGTGGTCGGTTGGCCAATAAGTTGGTTGTCCAGTAGAAATAACACAAAGTCCCATTTTAGACACGGAATCATACAAGATACGACCTTTGGGATTAATTAGGCAGAAGCCCCAGTAGGTGTGCTTAGCGTTTTAGTCTCTAGCAGCTGTGAAGCGGGGACCTAAAGATTTGTAAAAACTGTTGTACTGATCCTTCGTTAAGAAAAATCTGGGTGGAGAATAAACCGACAAAATAACTAGTTTACGGAAAAATTCATCAATGCAGACGTTTGTAGCTTGGATATAGCATTCGGAGATGCCACTTACCATTGGTGTTTAATTCTTGATTTGATTAGTATAGCTGAGCCTCCACATAATCTATCCCTGGGATCCTTTGAACCGCAAAAAGAAAAGCTTAAACTTAAGAATGCGGTTTAAGAAATAAATTGCCATCTTAAATCATTGCGTCAGTAAAAAAAACTTGTTTAGCAAAAGCAGATAAAAAAAACTTTAAATCCCAATTGGTGTATTTTTCAAATGCGTATTTCAATTGTGACGGGTGTGGCCCATTTAGTTACATATTTTGTTATATGTTTGCCAAAAACTTAACTTGTTTTGTTTATAAAAATCTTATAATCTGCTAAAATACAAAGACTTCAAACGTTACACTAAAGGATATGGTTTCTGATTCAAATTGCCTTAAAACGACTGTAACTAGTATGTCTTTATACATTTAAGGTCCTATTCATATGACAACTATGACTTTTTAAAATATTTATACAACGAGTCTTCCCTACAAAATCTGTTCTATAAACCTTTTATTAATCAAAAAAATATATTTCAAAGAACTACAATAGAAATATAATTTTTTTATTTAAAAAATTTTTGGTTTTAAAATGTTTAAATTTCATAACTTTACTAAATTGCCACAATAATATTTTTTTTTAATTTTTAGCCAATGCGACATTTCTATTAAACGTGCAACAAGCAGGAGCAGGTGTCTGATAATTTTTAAATTTTGCTAAAACATTAAGAGTATAACACAAATTATTTGTATATGTAAGTTAATTACAGATTAAATTCCCTTTTATAGTGTGTTCAGATATACACTTTTAATTGAGTCAATTATGTGTTAATTAAAACAATTTATTAAGTGTTCAAACATACTAAATATTGCTAATGCAATTAGCGTTTGACAGCAGCTGACAAAAAATTGTTTATATTTTTATAGTTAAAATTTAATAATTTATAAAAATGGAAAGAAATCCGATATTTAAAAAGGTTTTGCTACAATTTAATGCAAACATTGAGACAATTCAAAAAGTGCGATTAAGTTTTGACTCGAAGTTAATGTTTATTAAAAAAAGAAAAAACAAAAATTTGGAAATTTTAAAAAATTTGCGGAAATAACAACTTCTGCTTCTAGCAATATTGGGGCAAAACGCAAACCAAAGGTCTTTGTGGAAGTTGGTGAGTAAAACCTAAATAATTTTACATTCATAGGTATATGTATGTAATTTTTCCAATTTACAGAATCGCCAATCTACATTCTGGGAACTCAATTGCAATTGCAATGATGACCAGTTCTTCCAGAGGCATTTTCGAATGGCTCGTGCCAGCTTTGACGTCCTTTGTGGTTTGTTGGAAAATCTGAACAAAGAAGACACAAAGTGGCAGAAAGCAATTACTCTACAAAAGCGTGTAGCCATAGCCATATTCACACTCAGTTCATCAGCGGAATACCGAGTTGTTGGTGAGCTGTTTGGTGTTGGAAAGTCAACGGTGTGCACAATTTTGATAGAGTTTTGTGAGGAAATATATATATATATAATATATAAAGAATCTGCCTCGGACACAAGAACTTATAAATGAATGTGTAAACGGTTTCGAACGTCTTGGTTTTCCACAATGTCTTGGGGCGATTGGTAAGTTTGAAATATCATTAGTATTTAAAGAATTTATTCAAATAATATTGAAGTGGTTAGCTTAAAATAAGGCACAATTTGGTCATATTTTTAGATGGATGTCATATCGAAATAAAGCCCAATCAGAACGATGCCACCGACTACTACAATTACAAGGGCTGGTACTCTATTGTCCTTTTGGCTCTTGTTGATTATAGGTAAAAATTTAAGCTTTTGTTAATTTTTATTTACGTACATTTGTATGCATATTACATTTCTTACAGATACCGCTTTCTATATATAAACATTGGAGCTCCGGGACGTTGTAATGACTCCCAGATCTTTAATTCATCTCGGTTAAAGAAAATGTTGGACGGAAATGAAATTCTGCAAGCCAATTCCAAAGAAATTGGCGGCGTGCAGATGCCAGTATGCATTTGGGCGATTCAGCGTTTAGATTTTCAACCACTTTAATGAAGCCCTATGCTTTTTCTACGGCTTTGTCGGACGAGCAAAAGTTATTTAACTACCGGTTATCAAAGTGTAGAAGAGTGGTTGAAAATGCATTTGGCCACCTAAAAGCACGATTCCGCCGTATTGGAAAGGGAATTGATAATCGGGTAGGAAACGCTCATAATATAATTCGCGCATGCTGTGTGTTACACAATTTCCTAAATGAAAGAAATGACAGCATTAATCAGTTTTGGCTCCAAAATCTGCAAGATAATGAAATCGCCCGTAATCGTGAAAGTCCTACACATACTATAACTGTTGGCGATAATGAACCAACCGCTGAAGTCATAAGACAAAGTTTGTGTAATTATTTTAGTAAGTACAAACAAATAATTTTTTATCAATTTTCATTTGTTATTTACATTAATTTAAATTGCAAAAATTGGCCAAAAAATATTTACATATATTACATTTAATTTATTTTAACATTAATTTTTGTTTAAAAAATAAATCATAGCTCTGCTAAGCTCCCTGTTATCTTCGGCGATTTTATCAAGGGCTTCTGCCTTCTTCTTTTCCACTTACAGAAATTCTTTTTCGAAATTCTCACTTTTCTTTAAGTGGTTTTCGATTTAATTTGAAATATTATCAAATTTCTGCAAAACCACTTCTCTAAAATCAAATTTTTTTCTTTTCTTGGCAGGCTCTTTGGCTGATGACGGTCCCGGTGATGGTGAGCAAGGTGATAGTGGCGATAATGATGCAGACGACGGTGTAGCAGATGACAACAGCGCAGATGAATTAGAGGCATCTATTTCTATATAAATGAAAAAATATTTATCATTAAATGTAATTGCAAAAAAATTAAACAGCTAGCAAAATTGCTGCAAGCCAAATAAAAACTTGTAAATATGTATGTATGTATATATGTGTTCTTAAATCGAAATATATGTATTACTTAAATATGTCCTTATATTTCTATTGAATAAAGAATTTATAATAAAAAATACTTATCGTCAATTCTTTCCAGGGTCAACTCGGCAAAAAGGTTGGCTTTAAAGCCTCCAATAATTTGATGCACAGTAGCATAGTGTGCCCATGTTAATGGTGATTCACCAGATGCACCCGTTGCAGCTTTCTCTTTTCTGTAAGAATAAAATATTTAAAGCAAAATGTACCTACCCATTTGTGTACTTACCTGTATCGCTGTGTGAAATTCTGCAGTTTCACTTGGATGTCCCGTGGACTAAAGAAATATCCCCCTTGATTTATTTCATCTGCCATTTCGGCATGATGTGGGAATTTTTTCTTTGTCCACGGAGACCATCCATTTTGCTGGGCCATATATCCAAAAGGGCTGCTTCGGTCACGTCATTCCACACGAGCCTCTTTTTTCTCGCCTTTACACACGTTGCTGCAATAAAAATCGAATTATTAATTTATTTTTAATTATTTTACAAATTTTATATGAAAAACTTACCTTCAACTTGACTTGCCATTTTTCGTTTTAAATTTATTTACTTTCGAATTGTCAAAATTCAAAAGAGTGTGTTGATTGATTATTATTATGCTAACTAAACACAACTGTCCAAGGGTTGTATATTTAATTTTACTAAATATTTAAACAATTAACCGTTAATTAACAATTAGTTAATTGAAATTTTGTATGGATAATTAAATCCAATTAGGGCGTTAATTGCAAAATCTCAATTAAAAGTCATGTCTGAACACACTATTAGATATAACTTGATTGTCTTTAATTAAAAAAAAACTATTACGCAAAGTTATTTCGTGATTTGGATCGTTTAAAGTGAAATTGCTTACTTTAATTAAATAGCATATTTTAAAACTTTTCCTGTAATTTTTAATTTTTTGGGCAATTTTGCAGCTGGGGCTGTGTGATATAAAATTACAACTTTAGCAAAAATAACGTCATCTTAAGAGAAATTTTTAGGTATCTTAATGTTTTTTATTCCAATAAAAATTATAAATGCCAGCTTAAAGTAGTTGGGTTGTTAACTTACCCCAAAAATTTTGCTTCCACAGGCGATAACTCTAAAATTCTACTAATCAGAGCTTCACCCTCCATTAGTGGAGGTGGGTAATGCACACGGTTTGGCTTTACATAGCGACATGTGATGCGTGTTGGTTGGGCACATGATTTCGGGGGTACAATAATACGAACACCACTGTGGCGACAGCCGCGCATGGACCCGCCGCGGGCATCCACCATAAACGAAACTAGGAACCTAAAAGTAGGAATAGTAGAAGAAAATCATTAAAAAAATGTTTGTGCATTGTTTATAATTTCAAGGACTTACCCTAAATGCACTGGTGGCTTTGTAATAGTCACATTATCGGATTTGAGAATATAATGATTGGAAGCCTTAATGCTTTCGTGTAAATTACCTAAGGCAAATAGTAAACAAAATATTAAATTTAGACTTTGAAATTAAGAATTTAAAAGTAGTTAAACGAAATTATTTTATGTTTCATTTTAACGTAGCGTTAAAGAACAGACCTTCTTAAAACACCTTAACATAAGCATTTATTTGGTACCTTATTATTGCTATGAGATTAGGTGCCGTTTATCAAATTGATTTAATAACATTCACAGTTTTAAACAGTTATTTGATAACATTAAATTGATTCGATAACATTCACAGTTGTAAACAGTTAGCTTCTTTAACAATAATTGTTTTCGTTTCTATTTAGATTTTTTATTTCTAAGCCCTGTACAGATGAATGAAAGATCCTACAATATCGCAAAAAAAAAAATTGCAACAAATGTCGATAATTGTGGAAACTAGCAATATCTCACTGAGAAAGTTGGTAAAAAAGTTATTGCCAGACTAGTGTTGCCAGAATTTAACATAGGCAGTAACAATAATAAAAAATTTTAAAATAGAAAATCTTCAAATCGGCACCTTTTCTTAAAAATCTGCAAAAAAATCTTATTTTAATAAAACACTTTATTTCCTTTGTTTTAATTTAAATTAACATACCAAATTCAAATTCTTCACTTATGTATTAATTAATTATATCTTATATACCCTTCATATTTTTCTGATCCAGCCGAGTTATTTCGTAGTGCAAATATTATAATGCAAATACTTTGTGCCTGGTTTGAATTAAATGGCTATCCTAGTTTTTGAAATAGAAAACTTTACATAATTTTAACGTTTTAATGTATAACTAGCTAAGCCCCGGTGTGCTTCGCTACCCCAATCATAGTAAAATTATTCAAATATGTTAACACAAAAGAATTTATATTTTTTTAAATCTATTGGTTGCCCCACATAAGTTGCAATAAATAATAAGTCAGCCCTACTATTTACTTAGCTCATAAAAATTGGAAATTTACCAGGCTTACAGTTTTGGATATTCAGAAAGTTTTAATAAGCAAAAATTATTTATAAACTTCTATATATAATCTTAGCCCCTTACTTCCAGACTTTAAGTAACTCGCTGTAAAAATTTCAAAAAAATCGATCCACTGGTGTGGACAGCTATAAATTACAAACATACATACATATGTATGTACATACATACATACATACATACATACATACATACATACATACATACATACATACATACATACATACATACATACATACATACATACATACATACATACATACATACATACATACATACATACATACATACATACATACATACATACATACATACATACATACATACATACATACATACATACATACATACATACATACATACAACCTTTCTTTATATAATATAGATACAGGGATCACATATCAAATATTTTTCAAAAGAAGTTCAAACTTCTCTTATATTGTTAAATTCAAATTTTATTATGCTTTTGTGCAAATTTTTGTGCCTCACCAAAGAAAAAGGTCTGAGACCCACCTCCAATTATACCGATCGACACAGAATAACTTCCTGAGTCGGTTAAAACCTGTCAGTCCATCCGTCCGGCTGGGAGTTAGGCTGAATTCAAAAACGCAGTTTGCTTTGCATTACAAATTTTCAACTTCTTCCCTTATACACTCCCTACAATTTTGACAACGTTTTTTGCTTCCAGGGCATTAATATAGCTCAAACACTCATTTGGAAGTAAAAGATATTATCAAAAACCTCATCTTTGCTTTCAGGAAAAACTTGAAATTTTGTGATGCAAAGCAAACTGCGTTTTGGAATTCAGCGTTAATATGTGTATTCTTGTAAACAAAGTAGAGACCGCATTTTTGCAGATATTTCGATGAAATTTGGAACAGATAAGTTTTTTGGCATAAGAAAAAAGCATGTTGTTTGTGGTGATGATCAGTTAATTTTTCGACAGAGCTCCCATACAAATGTCCTCCCGGATTAACCGTTTTGGGCTATAACTGGCTCAAATATGGCCTTATCTTCACATAATTTTGCACGTTTGTCTATCTTTATGCCACCAATTTTTGTACCGAAAATTAACATTATCGGTCTATTTTTGAGCTTCATAAAAATCGCAAAAATAGAAGAACCAGTATTAAAACTTACATTTTTGTGGGCGCTGCAATCCTCAATTTTTGTCCTTTAAAATTTCGGAATTAGAGGCCAATTTTAAAAAATCAGTGCAATAAAAGTACCAGCATAATAAGTTTAACTTTTATGGGCGTGGCACCGCCCACTTTTTTACCTTTAAAATTTTAACTTTAAAAGCCGCTTATGTGCGAACTAATTTCCAAAAATCGGTCTGGAAGAAGAATTTAAATTATGTTTCTATCTTAATCGATTTTAAAGTTACAAAAAGTACTAAAACATAATTTTAACCCTTTCTTGCCCTTAGGATTTAATAATTAAAAAAGTATCTAAAAACGTACTCATATTTTTTAGGCCTGTCACACTTAATTTGAATAATGTTCCTATCTTTATTAGTTTAAAGTTACAAAAAACGCATAAAAAAATCAAAATATATTTTTAACCCTTTTTTCACCATTTGGGCCCAAAATTTAAAAAAATACGATAAACGTAATCATATTTTTGTAAAACCTATCGAACGCAATTTGAAAAATTTTTCTATCTTTATTGGTTTAAAAGTAACAAAAAAGTACCAAAAAGTACCAAAATATAATTTTAACCCCTTTTTTCGCCCTTTCGAACCAAAATTTAAAAAAAACTCCAGATACCTGTCTGTTTATTTCTTAAGGAAAATGCTAAACTTTTTAAATTTTGTTTCTATCTTATATACATCAAAAGAAAGTAGGTTACAGATTTTTCCCTTTTTGTCCCCTTTTTATGCCTTTACGGGCCCAATGTTTAAAAATTCATGTGCATTTAAACAAACATGTAAAGCTTAACACGTGTTATAAATTTCATGTATTTAGCTCTACGCGTTTGATCAATATGGCCTTGGGACATTTTGTTAGGCCATTAATAACCTAACCTTCCCACACAAATGGGCGTATTGTGGGCGTGGCAGCAATAGTTTTTAAAAAAAAAGTAGCCTATTGTTCCTTTTAGACTTAAGATAACTCCCTGTAAAAATTTCACAAAAATCGATCCACTGGTGTGGCCAGCTATAAAATACAAACATACATACATACACACACACCCCTTCTTTATATAATAGATAGAAATATAATGTAGAAGGATTGCGGTCGAGAGTTTTCGACACTATTCGTATTAAAAGTTTAATAAAACTTGTTTATTTCTATGACAGATTCCCCTCCTTCTGTTTATATCCAACTTTTTTTTTTCAAAATGTTAGAATTATTATTTTTTTAGATAGCTGTTATAGATTCCGACACATATAGTATCAAAAAATTTCATAAAAATTTTTCATTTGTAGCGGAGATGCCCCTTTCCAAGCTTCTTTCCAAAATTTTTTTTTCCAAAATGAAGGTCTTACGGTCCAATTGCTTTTTGTAGAACATTTGAAGTCGATAGCTGTTATAGTTTTCAAGGTAAAGCGTATCGAAATTTTATAAAAAAAAAGGTTAATTTGTATGGAAGCTGCCCCTTCCCCTGCTCCTCACCAAAAATTTTTTTTTAAAAAATAGGTTTTATTGTCCAATTACTTTTTTGAAGTCGATAGTTGTTATAGTTTCTAAGATTTAGCGCATGAAATATTTTACAAAATACCACTTCCCCATATTCTATTTGAAAAAATTTGTTTTCCTTTTTTAGCTCTCTATCTTTTGAGTATTCGTTCCACGTTTTGTGGCAAGAGTGACAATATTCACTGAGCTATATAGGTGCATATGCACGGATTTTTTCCTAAAAACAATGGGTTATTTTGGATTTTCGCTTATATCTCGGTAAATAGTGAAACGATTTTGCTGATTTTTTAAATAGCTATTGCCTCAGGGATATTTCTAAATGTTTGGTATCAAAACATTTTCTGTGCGACTTAATTTGAGTCCGGAAACCTGATTTCGTCAGACACATAAAATGGCATGGCTATATCGACTATAAGGATTCAATTTCAATTTATTATTATCATTGTTTCATCATAAGAACATTAAGAATTGCTTCTTTTGTAGTTCAATAACATTTTTTAAATGAATTTGTACCAAACAAAACGTACAAGAATATAAGTAAAAAAAAGGAGAATATAAATTAAAACTTAGGCATAATCTTCTTTTTAAAACAAAGTAAAATAAAGATACAGTTTTTTAAGAGTTTCTTGAAAAATAGTCAAAGATAGCACAAGCAAAACTGGCTTTTCCCTGAATACGTTTTAGGTTTAATGGTAAAGCATTCCATAATTTAATGGCGTTAATGAAAAAAAATCTGGATGTATTAAGATGAGAAAAACTTGGTATCAAAAGTGTAACACAGCGGGTGGATAATCCAAAAGTAAGTTTCTCAAACAAGTAGGACAGAGTTTTTCCATATATTAAACGGTGTAAAAAAACCAAATTTCTCATACGTAGAAAGTCCAATAGGTCACAACCTAGGATCATTCGACTCCAAAATGATACGCTATCGTACCGTCGTATGCCATAAACATAGCGTGTCGCACTATCAAAAGCTACCTGAAGTTTATGAAGAGATTGCGAATCAACATTGCCATATACTTCAGCAGAATACATAATTAATGGAAGTATAAGTTGAACAACAAGTCGCTTCCTTACTGCTTACGGCACATACTCAGAAGACATTCTCAGATTACGAAGTGTGAGAAATATTTTCCTAACAATATCATTTACATGGTCCGTGCACGTTAAGGTCGAATTTATGTAGAAACCCAAATATCTCACTTTGTTCACATATCCAAGCACAGTTCCATTAAGGCGTATAGCCGGAAAATCTATGGATTCGAGTTTGTGCCGACTTATTAGCAAAACGAAAGATTTCATTGGATTTAGTATCAGACAATTGCGACAAGCCCACTCATAAATCGCACTCAAGTCCTCATTCAGAGTATAACACATATCCTCAAGTAGACCAATACAATTAGATGTATACAACTGAATGTCATCAGCATAAGCATGTATTTTAACATAACTCACACTGAAATTATCATTAACAAACATGCTAAACAACAGGGGACCAAGAACTGATCCCTGAGGAACACCAGAAATAATTCTCCTCGTGTTTGACACTCTATTGCCAACAACGACTTTTTGGTAACGTTCCGACAGGTAGTTTTCCAAAAGCGATACCGCATTGCTGCAAAAACCAAAATAGTGTTTAAGCTTAAAAAGCAATATGGAATGATCCACCATATCAAAGGCTTTGGAAAAATCTAAATACCACATAAGGGTCAGATTACCAACATCATATTCAGGTCTAATATCATCAGTTACTTTCAGTACAGCAGTAGCACAGCTATGAGCCACACGAAAACCAGACTGTAGCGGATGTATTAGGGAATTACCTTCGACGTACTTTATAATTTGTTTAGACATTAGGGACTCAAAAACTTTAGCCAGTACAGGCAAGATACTAATTGGACGATATTCATCAGGACAGGTGGCAGTAGCTGTCTTTGCAATCGGAATAATGCGAGAAATTTTCCATAGTACTGGAAAGCTTGATGTAGTTATAATATGATTAAATATGTGAGTGAGTGATCCAACTATAAAAGGTAAGGCAATCTTCAAAAATTTTAAGGATAAACCATCCTCCCCAATGGCATTTGATCGGACATTCATAATCGCATTGATCACTTCAGTTTCGGACACAACATGAAAAGCAAGGCGCAGCCAACACCCAGAATATATATACTTTATTACAAATAGAATGAAAAACTGGTATATACCATTTTCACTATGTGAAGGGTAGAATAATAATATAGTATTATTTGGGCATTAAGCTTTTGAATTATATATTTTTTATACCTTTCACATAAGTGAGAAAGGTATACAAGGATTGCATTTTA